>PVHP010045557.1:0-13649 GCA_004024765.1 Zapus hudsonius | reverse complement strand
GGGTGGTAGGGTTATATGGGCCACAGCTCATTCGCTATATCCTGAAAAATACAAATACAATCTCCATTGGAGAGTTAGAACAGTATAGGTTAACAAATATAGACCATTATGGATTGCCTAGTTTCTATTTTTAGTAGCCTCCCTATCAGACATTCGCATAGTGCATCTTTTCTTGGGAGCCCAAGTGTATGGGATCTGGTGCATCTTGCCCTAAATCCCCATTTCCAATCAAAGGTTCCCCCTCACTGAGTGGAATATTTGGCCAAATTTAATGGCTGTTGATTGACTCCCCCAGGCCCAGGTTCCTTCATTGCACAATTGCTCCTTTCTTGGTTTGCTGTTCTCTCCCTGTAGGAACTGTATTCAGCCTATTCATGGCCACAGACTATGTTTCATGCCAATGGTCTGTTTTCTCCAGTTATCGCCAATCATATTCCCCTGGCAGCTTGTGCATTGCCCTTCAGCCCTTCACTAGCTGCCATCTGGGGGTTGGTTACCATTCCAGAGCTCGCTGGGATTCTCGATGAAGATCGATGGCATTCTCTCTTGAACTCACCTAACCCCAATGTGTGGCTTCAGTTCTAAACACTATCAGCATAAGAATTTGGGATGTGAATTTGCAAAGTGTGAACCTTTGACAAAGATATTCAAATGATATATTCAAACCATCTTGAAATAATTGTTGAATCAGGTTTATCAACAACAAATATAGTTTTCCTGTTATTTCCCCACAAAGAAGGACTACAGTGAAGTCTTACATCTTCCCCTACTTTTAGTAGTATGAGTATGATCATTTTAAAACAAGTCATGCATTGTAGATTCAATGCATGATGTTTTCTGGTTGGATTTTCATCGACTGAAGTAGAGGATATCCTTTTTGAGTCTCTCGCCTTTTTTTATTGTTCATCATGAGTTACAATATTTAGTGGGCAAACAATGAGTTGTTATCCCCAATTCCCCGCTGCCCTCCCCTCCCCAGTCCGCTGGATAACCTCCTCCATGGTTTGTCTGGATCAGTCCTTGTGACAGGGGACCATGGATAGCCTAGTATTCAGCCAGGTTCTCCTGGCCATGCCTCTGGATAATCTCCCCCACCACGGCTCTTACAATCTTTCCGCCCCCTCTTCCGCATAGTTCCCTGAGTCTCTCGCCTTTAAGACTGCTTTCATTCTAGCCCTAAATCAAGCTCCTTTCTGTGATCACTCTATCAAAGTTTTTATGCTTCTGGATTATTTATGTATTTTTGCTGCATAATTCTTTGTATTATAGGCCTATTTTGTGATTATAGGTTTACTATGAAACCAGATTTTCTGCTACCACACTTTATACTTATATTGTAAAATGGGAAAGTTATTTTTAATGATAGTCTTAGGGTTTTTCTTAGACATGATTTAATATACATCTGCCATAATTGAAATAAATTATTATGTTTAATTTGGGAGGTGAAGAGGTAAGATAAGCACTTCTGCCCAGCCAAGATTGAAATAGCCTATACTCACAGACGATCTCTATTCTTGGCATTAGTACAATATAGCAACAACAGAACAAAGTTATTCACTTAAAGGGATCAAGAGATCTCAGGTGTTAGTCTTCTATCTAAGGGTTGCAGTGAATTAACTCCTGCTCCTGAATATTCACCATCAAATTATGAACAATTAGTAGCAAGAAGATAAGTGTCGGTTTGAGATGGAGAGAAGTTTACTCCATTTATAATTATTGGAATTACTTTAAAAATAGATTTATTTCTAGCATTTGGAGACTTTTAATTACCTGTTTTATCAGTCACAAGTATTACACCAATGTTAAGGTCAATTGGCATTACAAGGTAAGAATTATATTTGACCTCTTAATACCAAGATCTTCAAGTGTAACCTTTTCAAAACATGAAAATAACAGGCTAGAAAAAAAATAAAGTTTACTAAAGCTTGAAATTCAAAATTCCTTTATGTTGATGTATTTAGCTTGTATATATGTATATACACACCAGACTATTAACTTATATCCCATTTACACAACCTATAATTTGCTTCAATATATTTATTATAAATTGGGTATAATAATGTTTATAATGTATGACTATAAATTATAATTAAAAGATTGATGTCTTTAATTTATATAAAGTAGGCACACCCATAATTCAAAGAAAGTTAGTAGACAAAACTTTCAAATCTACACACTTCCAGAGTAATGTCATAGTCAGATAGAGTCAATTATAATTTGAGTAATTGTCACTGAAAATAAAGGAACTATGTATGAGTCATAGTTTGATGATACAGTAATCTAAATCCTACTTTTTCCTACAAAGCATTCTTAGTTGACAAAGTCCTTTTCTATTTTGGTATCTCTATATGTACCTTTTTACATAAACATTTTAGAACTTTCCCTTGGTCATGTGTATAGTTGCATAGATGCATTGCACATAGACAAACCTCACTATGGAATATTTCCCTTCAGCTTTATATCTGGTATGTTTCACAGTCTATCTAATCACTACATTGACATACAGCCTAATTAGCTGTCTGTATCCTCACCCTATACTCTGTTGCGCATCTACAGTGTCAGTGTCTGTCTTGGTGCCTGGCACACAATAGGTACCCAATAAATATTCAGAAAATGAGACAGTTTATCTCTAAAAGAACTTTCCATTTTTTTTTAAAGAAATGGTTATCCATTTTGGCATTTGACAAAAAGAATACTTATTTCGTACCTCTTTCAAGCACTGAAAACTGTAAACATTTTGTCCTTTCTTTACTTTGTACATTATCCTGCGTTCATATCATTAACCACCACTCAATGGATAATAGGATAATTTTCTGATATGATTTGATACCTTCAAGGAATCTGAAAGATCCAAATCTTTGGAAATCAAAGTTATTAAGAACTGCAAGAACAGTGAGTAAATCTCCATGAAATTCACTTTAGAAATGTAGCAGTCACGCCCCTGTTCTTGCCTAGAATATGAATCATTTAATGCTCTGTTGGGATGTTTGCAGATAGCAGATCCCCAAATATAAAGTTAAAATCTACCACTGATAATCTGAATGATGCTAGACTCTGTGGCATTGTCTCTCGCCTATAATATCATAATCTACTAGAAGGATCTTCATAATCATATCAACCTTGAGCTCTCATAAGAAACAAATACAAAACTGAAGATCAGCACCATATCTGGACCTTAACAAGAACTCAACAACTGGATATTGTGTGGGCATTGGGTTCATCAGACTTCCTACCTGGTTTTGCAATGACCCTTGACTTCTGATATTTCTGCTCAGTCATGCACTTTTTTCTCCATTTCAGATCTTGGTTTCCATTTTCTTCCTTTGCCTGGACTAGGATCTTCTCTGTCCCACACTAGTGCTGCCTCCTTTATAAGCCCAATACCTGTTTTGCCACTTCTTCCTTCTAGTCTTCTGTGTCTTAGAAGAATTTGTCTGTGATGAACACTTCCATTCAGACTTGTATCAAAATAGGAATATTTCCATCACAAGTACATCTCAAGTCCTGTGTTATTAAACCACCTTGACAGCCTTGTCCATGCTTAAGTATCTTTCACTGAATGTTCAGTTTCTGGAGAAAAGGTTTTCAACCTTCTTTTTTAATTTTGTTTTGTTTTGTTTTGATTTGATTTGATTGCTTTCCCGTTATTTGGAATTAAACCAAGGGCCCTGAAGTTGTTAGGCAAGTGTTCTAACACTGAACTGTATCCCCAGCCCTCAACCTTTTCTCTTACTCATTTCTTCTATTATATGTCAACAAGTATGGGTTGGGAAACACTACCTATATAAGAAAAGAGAATGGCCAAATCCCTTAAATAAAACTCCTAAATAAAATTAGGCCTAAATTCCTTGACAATATTCAAAAAGTTTCATGAAAGTTTCAAGCCTAACTAACTTACTGTCTAAAGTATGCTTTTTATTTAAGTACCAAACTCTGAAGAAAGATTTTTAAAACTTTCTTATTTTAACACACTTAAACATTAGGTGTATGCTTTATTGTACAAAACAGTTATTTGTAGCACTCTGTAGAACATTGCATGTCAAATTAATTTATGTTACCTGGAAGATTTCTAATTGAGGAATAGATACACATAGAATGAGTATGTCATCTAAGTTGAATTAATTAGCCCTATTCAATCTGCCATGTCTTCTTCTTACCTAAGTTAATGAGAAACGCATTGCATTCTTTGGCTATTGCTGGTATGTTTTGATTTTTTGGTCCCTCTCTGATGAAATAAATGTGCTTTGAAATTTAGAATAATCACAACGCAATCGGACGTTCTCACTTGGATTCCACTGAGCATTCTCTAAATATATTACTTGGTGATGACAGCCTTTGTTCACTGAGATGTTCAAAGTGTGTTGGGCACTTGAAATATCATTTATGGAGGTATCATATGCCTCAGTAATGGTCAGATGATGGGGATTTCCTGATTTGCTTTCCTAACTCAGGGAAGATTATTTTTCTCATACATTGGTATGAGGCAAAGTGACTCTCTTAACTGATAACCACAGCTAGATCAAAATGAGATTTCACTCAGCTGGTTTCATTTTCAAAGTAGACAAAGTGTGGTAACATAAACCAAACTGTAAAGATGCCCAACTGTGGAAGCCTGTCATATTCCCTTCTGATACTAGCCTGCTGTACTTTGGCAGCCATCCCATGCATCTCACAAACTAAAAGGAAATGGATCCAATATGAGCCATGTTGCTACTAGCCACAGACTGCCAGGATCCTAGTAGACCCAAGCCCAGAAACAACAGTACTGTCTTCTTGGCTTGCACCTCTTGCTTTGGACTATAATGTACTATGGAGCTTAGAAATAGAGGTTTAGTTTTTGACTGGCTCTAATAAATTGTGAACCCTACAAAAGGAAGGAAATCCTCAATGTTAACTAGAACCCTTTTGCTCTTCATGAGACTATTAAATTAATTAAATTAATTAAATTAATTAAGAGTTATAATGGTTTGCAGTGTTGGATTATTTTTAAGAATCTCAATATGCTAATTGAGGTCACCCCATACTGCACTCAAGAAAAGGAAGTTGAAACATTTAATGTCATAAGTTAATATTTATGTCTGGGGGCCTCTTCTGAAGTGCATGTAACTTGGTTCTTTGGGTTTAAAAGGCTCTATTATTTCACTGCCTACAAATTGGAGACTTTAAAAACAATCATTGCCAGGGCTAGAAAGATGACTAAGCAGGTAAGTCACTTGCCTGCAAAGCCTAAGGACTGGGGTTCACTTCCCAGGACCCACATAAAGCCTGTTGCACAAGGTGGAACCACATGCATCTGGAATTTGTTTGTAGAGGCTAGAGGTCCTGGTTCCTCTCTAAGTCTCTCTCTCTCTCTCTCTCTCTCTCTCTCTCTCTCTCTCTCTCTCTCTCTCTTTCACTGTCTTTATCTCTCTCTCTGCTTCTATCTCTCAAATAAATATATAAAATATTTAAAAATAAAAATAAACTAAAAATCTTTCCCTTTTCCTAAAATTAAAATCAATAGGAATATTTTGTTGGAAAGTTCTCCTTACTCTGGAAGATTATTTTTCATAAAATTAACATTACCCTTAGCAATCCTCAAATCCATGTAATTATTACATAATACATTCACTCAAAGCATCTTGCTCTAAACATCTATTAAATTGTACAAATCTGGAAAGCAACCTGAGCCTTATTCTCAAAGATGGAGATCACATGATGGAACCAGAGAACAATAACAAATCAATGTAGATATAAAATACAGTAACATATAAAATTCAGTAAATTAGTTATCAGAATGAAGTGACCATGCCTGGAAAACCACCTGTAGAAGCACAGGACAATATTATTCATGTCAACAGTGGATAACAATAAAAAAAATAGAAACCTAGAAGAGGAAAATAATGAATGAATTCCTTTGTCACCAGACAAGGGAGTGATATAAAGGTCTCATGTAATAGGAGATAAAGACAGAGAAAGGGATAAAGAGGGGACAGAGCTGGGGGGGGGGCAAGGAGAGGAGAATATTTAACACCACTCTGTTCTGTAATAAATTCTTAAACAAGGAAAATTACATTTGGCTTCAGTGTGACTAGAGATGATTCAATTGTAAATCACTGGAGAAAGAATTGTTTTAACCTACAATGCTGGAGGCTCTGCAGCACAACATAATAAAAAATAAAATTTAATCTAGTGAATGTTCCAATAGGTTTAGGAATGCAAGTGCTCTTTGCTATATTCCAATACTAGAAAAAGACTTAAACATGAATATTCAATCCTGAAATTTACATATTAAAAAAAACAAAAGAAAATGTAAGAGAAATATGCCAGACATCCTGAAGTTAAGCAAGGAAATGAAGCTTTTGGAAAATAAAGATGAACATCAACAAATAAGAAGATCCTCCATTAAGATAAAACACACTAAGCCATGGCCTGGTGGGCATAGCAACATTAACAGATCACTATAGACACAATGTGCCTCTAAAACACACATATACTGAATGATAAAAAAATGAAAGTGCTTGGAAGGAAGGATGGGGAGTTAGCTCAATCAATAAAGGGCTTGCCGCAAGCATGATGACCTTATTTCAATCCCCAAATCTCATAAAGAAAAAATGCTAGCCATGGCATTGAGCAACTGTAATCACAGGGCTGGGAAAGCAAAGATAGAAAGATCCCTGGAGGTCACCGGCTGGCCAGTGCAGCCTCATTTGTGAACTTTAGACCTTGTCTCAAAAGAAGTGGACAGCTTCCTGAGGAAAGCAGCTGACATGAAACTCACCTCTATGTACACACTTGCCATCCACATACAAAAACATACAATAAACACATGTGTACACATAGTATATACACAAACACACATGTGCAAAATTAGAAATTCTTTGGGGTTCAGAGTTCTGCACTCAGGAGTTAGTTAACGCTTCTGTGTAGGGAGGAGACACTTTCCTTAGCCTTCTGAGAGAGTCTGCACACCATTGGTAAGCACACAAACTGTGGCTTTTACACACTTGATTTAGGGTGCTGCTGTTTAAGATATCAATTTCACGGATTCTATCATTGCTCCCACTTTGTCTTCCATGGGGTTGTTGATATTCACTGTGAGATCATAATGGCCTCCCGCAAACTGTGTGGGGGGAGGGGAGAGATGTTCCTCAGAATGTTACTACCCACTCTTTAGACCTTATCTTTCTGTTCATTCTTCTGCAATGTTCTCTGAGACACTGCTTGCCTGTTAGCAGTCTGATTTAGTGTTGAGTTCTCTGTGACCTCTAATTTTCTGCTTTGATGTGTTTTGATTAGCCACAATGTCTGTCGCCATCTCCTTGGCACTGGGTGTCCAGCAAGCAGTGACAGTGTGCATGTTGCTGCTTCCTCCACAATGTCTCCTGGGCTCCAGCTCATGTGGTGAAATGGGAACTCTCATGGTGGGCAGTTGCTTATCTTTTCTTGTTGGGTTGGAAGATCTTAGATCTCTTCAGTATCCTCTGCCATCTGTAAAATAAAACAGATGCCATCTGTAAAATAAAACTCCAACTAGGAGTGAGAGCAGCTTGAATTAAGAGGTATGTGTGTAGTTTTTTGAGAGACTTTTTGGTGTGTAAATTTTGGTGGAGAGTGGTAGAGGCTTTTCTCTGGCGCCTCTGAGTTTCTTGTCCATGAGATACCAACTTGGTCCCCAGCACCAGACATGAGTTCTTTCCAACTGAGGAGGCATTATTTTCAATTAGAATGCAGTTGGTCACCTTTGACCAGCTGCTTCCTGGTGTAGCCTGCAGCGTCCCCTTCTCATATTTGCATAAATTTCACTGTTCAGTTTTTTGTTTGTTTGTTTGTTTTTCGAGGTAAGGTCTCGCTCTAGCCCAGGCTGACCTGTAATTCACTATGTAGTCTCAGGGTGGCCTCGAACTCACAGCCATCCTCCTACCTCTGCCTCCCAAATGCTGGGATTAAAGGCATGCGCCACCACACTTGGCTGTTCAGTTTGATAATGTACATGCACAGTGATAATTTTAGATGAAGATATAAAAATATCTAACTTTTTTGTAGAACCATTAAAATTACAGAATTTCTGTTTTGTAGCATGACATACATATTTATTTTATGCTTATTTAAACATGAAAACCCTGCATAAATTAAAACTAACTAGATTATCACATCACATCACACACATTGGGCCAACAGTCTCTACCTTCAACTCACTCATGAGTAAATAAAAAAAAGAAGAAAGAAACAAAAACTATGGATTTCCCTTCTCAGTTTCCTGCAACACAGCACAACACATTTACCTTGTCCATGCTAAATCTTGCTGAACCCCTGTAACTCTATGTTAATGAGGATTCAAAAAGGTTATATTTCAATGGGAGGCAAGAAATTAGAAAATACTATATTGTATACACAAGCTCTGTTCATGGGCATGATTTGTTAATCCAACAACCTTCACTTACAAAAACACAAGGTTAACACAAAATTTTAATAATTTCTAGACAATAATGATAGTACATTAAACCAAGTATAGAGCTTTGCTGATTGCTGGATCTTGTATGACCTGGACAGGTCACTTTCCCATGAAGCCAGCCTTCTGGGGCCCTATGTTGGATTTTAGACAAAACCCCATCAATCTAAAGAAGTCAAGTGGTCAAACAATTGTCTTGTAAAAGTCACTTAAGGTGACTTAAGATTTACCTTAAGCTGTAACATAGAGAGTTTAATTGTTGATTAGTTTAAATGTGTCTGTGGAATGAAGTTTCAACAGATCAATTGCCAAAACTCCTGTGAATTGGATGATTGTATGAATGTTCTTTATGGTTACACAATCAGAAAAAAAAAAGCATGTTTCTGTTACAGAAAATTCACTACATATCTGAAGCAGACAAATATTTTCCAATATGAGATGGCTTTATAACTGGATTTATGCATAAATAATGGAACTTAAAATCAAATTATTATTACAGAATGTGTAAAGAAAATCAAATTTAAAAGGGTAGAAAATATAAAAGTACTTCAAATAAAGAAAATACATTATAACTTTATGAAACTTTAATTTTATATCTGTAAATATATATAGCATATATAATGCATGTATGTAAAATATTTGCATGTTACATGCATGCATATAAACATATGTACATACACATGAGTGAATATACTAGGCTGCAAGTTAAGATATATTTTTTATTATGAGTCATAATGTAAAAGTCTACTAGCTATGGCTGCACTCAGCCTTATGGAAGAAAGAAGTCATCAACAGTGATGACTTGATGACTTGAAAGCCTTAAGACTGGCCAGCCAGGCCAAATAGGCCAACTGGGGCAATAGTGGCATGTCTGTTGTGGGGGAAATCAATTGTTCTATAATTGGACTTGAGGCCAGCTCCAAAGGAGGAAATACATGTCTGGTACCCAACAGCTAGTCAAAAGCCTATGGTGGGTAAAGTCATGAGCCCTAGGGGAGTAACACCTGCTGTTGTCTGGCTAAATGTATATATTCTGCCCACCAAACTTCCTTATAAGCACTTTAAAAAATGATCATTGGAATATGATCATACCCAATAATACTACTCTCAATTTTGGCTACCCAATAATACTACTCTCAATTTTGGCTAGAGAAGCTTCCCTTTCTCATATAGCAATGATCACTGGAATAACAAAATACACTACACTGCTGAGAAAAAAATGTCAGTGAAGTGTTCAGCACTGGGACGTCTCTATCACTCTTCCTGAGGCTCAGGGTCTATTGCGGAAGAGGTGGCAGAAAGATTGTAAGAACCAGAGGAAGGGGAGAACTGCTTATTACAATGCAGACTTCCAGACACAAAATGGCCTTGATATTCATGACCTCACAGTGCCTGATAATACCTACACATAATGGGAGGAAAAGATGATGACACTGAAACAAAAGAGACTAACTGAGAGAGGGAAGAGATATGGGGGAGGGTGGATAGGGAATCATAATAGTTTATGGTCTATAATTATGAAAGCTATTAATAAAAATGTAATAAATAAGTAAAATGAGAAAGTATGTGTTTTAATAATAATAATAATAATAAAATGTTATTGTCATAAAAAGCTGTATTTTCATATGAAGTGCTTGCTTTTACAGTGAGGAATCATCTTTCCATGGTATAGCAAAAATAAATTTTAGCAAAGTTAGACCATGTCCATAGAAAACAATGGAACTTTTTTTCTCACTAAATTTGCCTTCACAAGGTTAGCTTCTTGTGGGTGATCAGTCTCTAGGACTGGTAGAAAAATCTGGAGATGCCAAACAAACACATCACCAAAGGAGAATGAAAGGAAAAGCAAGTATTCATTCCTATGGTGTGACTTAATTTTCAGAATAAATTCTAAGCTGAATAGTACCAGCTTCCTTTAAAAGGCCAATAAGCAGAAACTCAAAGAATTTAAGTAATTTGCAGAAAGGCACATAAATTGTTAGTGGCAAAGCAGGACTTTGAATCTATGGTGTCTGCATTATTAAAGTCCAGTGTATATGTCTCCTGAGGTGTTATAATCTTCTAAAAATGCTGAAAAGATTGAAATTAAAACAGGAAATAACATAACTGGTGCACAAAAATCAAGGTTTGATTGTGTTACAGTCTAGTGAAATATAATTTAATTTTGGATTCCATTTTCCCACTGAACCATACTGTACTAATAGGCAATATTTTTTTGTGAATCAGAGCCTCAGCGCTTGCATTTTCTTGTGGCTACATTGTAAGAAACAATATGCAATGTTTTGATTTCTCTGTACCCACAATCTAAACTATTCAAAAACAAGATTCCACAAAAGAGAGGGAAAAATAAATCTCAGAGAATTTTGGAAAGAACAGTATCAACTTTATAGCAATCATAAGAAAATCATCTAGGGCTGGAGAGGTGGCTCAGCAGTTAAGGCACTTGCCTCCAGTGCCTAAGGCCCAGGTTCAATTCCCCAGGACCCACATAGGCCAGACCCACAAGGTGGTGGCCCTGGTTCTCTTTCTCTCTCTCTGTCTCTCTCTCCCTTACTCTCTCTGTCTCTCTCTCTGAATCTCTCTGCTTGAAAATGAATAAATAAAAACATTTAAAAAAAGAAAAAAGAAAATCATCTACATTTGTATCAAATATTGGGTTTTCAGCACAGGAAGAGAAAACTGCAGTACCTGCCATTTTAAATTATGCCCTGTCATGTTGTGATTCTTCCTCCTCCCCTGGGATGTTAACTTCTCAAAGAAATATGTGTGCACTCTGAAAATATTTCCTGAAGTTAGTGGATTCCATATGTTCATTATTGACTCTGTGGGTCATTCCTAGCCACATTTAGATCTTCTAATCAGTACATTTAGATCCAATATGATCTGTTTTCTGAGGTTTCTAATGTAGAGACTGATAGAACTTCTGAAACATTTTCATTGACTCAAACTCCCTGCAGACACACACGTACACATAGACACACAAATGGGTATCTTACAGTTTGACACTGGACAGTGATGTCAGAAAAATAAGCCAACAATTTCAAATCAAGTACATGGTAGTTCCAAATTCAAAGGAAAAATTTTAAATGTATAGTAAAATGTTCTCAATACCTAAGTTAATACACAGAGTTGATTGGAAAGGCAAAGACAAAAACATATGACAAAGGATTATTTTTATTTGATTTTTGTCATTTTTTACAAGAATAAAGACCATTAATTGAATAAATACACATGGATTTTTGAAACCACATAATACACATATGTATATATACTATATATATATAATATATATATATATGTGTGTATATATATACATATGTGTGTGTGCATACAACACACACATTCTTCATTGGGATTCTGGGTGTTGCTTGCTTTTTTATGTTCCCTGAAATATCTCTTAACAAGTCTTCTGTTTTCTTATTCTGATGTTGTGGTGGTACACGCCTTTAACCCCAGTACTCATGAGACAGTGACAGGAGGATGGCCATGAGTTCAAGGCCACCTTGAGACTGCATAGTGAATTTCAGGTCAGCCTGGAATAGATTGAGACTCTATCTCAAAAAAACAGAAACAAAAAAAATCATTATTCTGCAATGTTTGGCTGCCCTTGATAATGTCTCAAAAGCATATTTCATTCATTTACTGTACTCATAGTTTGCCACCAACTATAGCCCAAGTATTAGATAATTCAGTTAATGCAAGATAATTGGGATTATTACTGTCTTCTAAAATAGTTAGAGGTGTGGAGAGATGACTCAACAGGTAAGAGTGTAGCAGGACTAATTTGGGAACCCCCAGTCTTGAGTTCCTGTCTGTAGTTAACCAAATGGCAACCCAAACTAGAGAAAATTATTTGTGAAACTTCACACTTTATTCAAACATTACAGGGATGTGAGGAAGAGAGAAAGAACCAAGGAGGAAGGGAAAGTGATCCTGGAATCAGAAAAAAAATGACTATGTGGTCTGGGGTTCTTGTGTTAGAATGACCCTGAACCCTGGACACACACACACACACACACACACACACACACACACACACACACACACACACACACACACACACATATGGAGAGAGAAAGAGGGAGAGAGTGTGTGTGTGTTTAAAAGGCATGTGCTTTCAAAAAGAAATTTAAAAAGTAAAACAAGTAGTCCTCCCCACCCTGGCAGCCCAGACCAGGGTGAGAAGAAAATAATTCTTACCCAAGTGGAGACCCAGACATGGAGTGCATATCAAGAGTTGGAGAGAGAAGGCCTCCAAGTTTCTCCATGAGCCCAAGGTAGATTTTGTGCTAGAGAAGTCAGCACTCACCTGTGCCAGGTGTCCCAGCCAACTGACCTTGGCTTAGAGGGCTATATCACCCACACCTGAGCAATTTGCTTGGGTGAGCTTTAGTCCTATGACTGAAGCAGGTTGCAGCAGGCTGAGATAGCCAGGGAGAGCTGAGATGATAGGCATGGTAAGGATGTGAAGTAACATCATAAGTGGACCATGCCTGTCTAAAAGCCTACCAAAAAAAAAAAACTGTCTAGTTAAACTAGCCCCTCACAAGAGGACATGCCATCAAGTTCTTAGAAGACTTGAGTTCAGTCCCTAGTACCCATGTAAAAAGCTAGACATGGACAGTCATGCCTGTAACCCATGTCCAGCAGGGTGACAGAGATAGGGGAAGTTGACACCTCTCAGAGATCAGCCAGTCTAACCAAAATTGGCAGCTCCAGGATCAATGAAAGACTGTCTCAGAAAAGTGATAAAGGAGGAAACCTGACTATCTCCTCTGTCCTCTGCATGCATGCAGTGGGGTGTTCACAACTTCACATACTCATGAACACACATACACATACCACACACAACATACCACATACTACACCTACACAACAAATTAACATTAAGGAAATTATGGGCTACTCAAACAAATGAGGATTTTGACCAGTTGGCTTACATAGACGACAAATAAATAAGAACACAAAAATATTGGACTCAAGTGATGATAGGGACAAAATCAATGCAAAGAACAGAGTGAGGAGGAAGGGAAAGTCACTTAAGAAATAACATTTAAGAGGTGTGGCCCATCTAACCTTACCAACCAACCTTAGGCCTATGGATGAGATCCTGACAAGAGAGGAGCCACCACAGTCATATCAGGGAGGATCCATAAGGAACTCAGCAGACAATGAATGATGAACAAGGGACCTATAACCACAGTCATTGAATCAACAC
>PVHP010045556.1:0-13632 GCA_004024765.1 Zapus hudsonius | reverse complement strand
AAGGAAGGAAGGAAGGAGACTGACCGACTGATCACCATTGTAGGTAACTTGACATTTTAAAGTATTATTCCTCATTAAATCTAATGTGTAAAATTGAAAACACTTTTAATCCCAGCACTCAGGAGGCAGAAGCAGGAGTATCACCGTGAGTTCGAAGCCAGCCTGAGACTACATAGTGAATTTCAGGTCAGACTGAGAAAGACCTACCTCAAAAACAAACAAAAGTAGCTTTGATGGTATTATGCCAATGAACATATAGTTAAGAAACTGTAACTGTTACAAGTCTTACACACACACACACACACACACACACACACACACACACACACACACAGAGTAAACTACCTCTCATAAAAAGTTAACTGTGAAGGAAAAGCCCATCCTGGTGGCACAGGTGTGTACCTAGGAGGTGAAGCAGACAGCTTTTCCCATATAAAGAACCAAGAAGGGGCTGGAGAGATGGCTCAGCGGTTAAGGCACTTGCTTCCAGTACCTAAGGCCCCGGGTTCAATTCGCCAGACCCACAAGGTGGTGGCCCTGGTGCACTTGCTCGTTCTCTCTCTCTCTCTCTCTCTGTCTCTCTCTCTGTCTCTCTCTCTCTCTCTCTCTCTCTCTCTCCTTGAAAATGAATAAATAAAATTTAAAAAAATAAAATAAAATAAAGAACCAAGAAGAGGATTCTGAGCCTTGGTTCAGGCACTGATTCAAGACCTGGTACCAGATCACACAGAATAATAGAAGTGAGGGAAAAGCCTCCAGAACCTGAGTGAGTTAACCACTCATGACAGTTTCCTTGTCAGTAAAAATAACAGTTCTTACCTCAGAGAGCTGTTGAAAGGATTAAATGAGATTACGAATAATGCAGTAGAGCGCAGTGCCTGAGCACGCAGTGCCGAGCAGTGTATTAGCTCTTATCACTGCTTCTTTCTGAAGCAAGCTCCAGCCCTACATGCGGTGGGCTGTGTTCTGGTTGTTTTGGTTTTTATTTTGCAGTGCTGGGCATTGAACCTGGGGCCTTGAACATGCTAGACAAGCATTTTACCTCTAAACTACATTCCCAATCCACATGTATTATAGAAAACACTATAATCAGTATTAGTGACCAGATGTGTGCTTACTCTGAGTATGTTTCATGACTAGAGATTTCCTATATTAAATGCACATTCATTAACATGACTTATCCCAGGTAAAACTAAAAGATCTACCCCTACAACAAACAGTAGCAGAAGCCTAGTATTCCAATTACTGGCCTCCTAAAAGTTCCTTACACATTCAATCATTACGGCTGATAATACTGTGAAGGCATCCACAGGAAAAAAAGAATCTAAAAAAAAAGTTGGAAACAAGTTCTAATTTTACTAAATAAATCAATACATGTTTAGTGAATTAAATTGTTAACCCAAATTGAAAACTTTTTTTTAAATTTCTATTTACTTGTTTGATATATGTAGAAAGTATGGGTGTGCCGGGTCCTCTTTTTTTAATATTTTATTTATTCATTTTCAAGCAGAGAGAGAGAGAGAGTACACCAGGGCCACCACCTTGTGGGTCTGGCTTATGTGGGTACTGGGGAATTGAACCGGAGGCCTCAGGCCAAGTACCTTAACCACTGAGCCATCTCTCCAGCCCCAAATTGAAAACTTTTGCTCAACAAAATTGGTAACTCCTAGAATGTGCTAGAAGCTGTGTGGGTAGCTGAAGAGAAAGAAGGAAGCCTTATTTTACAAGATCACACTATAACAAGGAGAAAACCCTTCTCATCCTTAATTCTGTGTGTTACAAGCATGATGTAAACTTTACAAAGAACACAGCTTCCACCTGCATTGGTAAACTGATTCACACAGTCACCACCCCAGCATGGGATGAAACCCATCACTACTTGCCTCAGTCTCAGTACATGATAAACAGATTAAGTTAGCTTAGTCTTGTAGCATATCAATTTTTGCAAAGGAAATGTGTACACAAAAATCTACACAAAGACTTGAGAACTGGGCTGGAGAGATGGCTCAGCGGTTAAGGCACTAGCCTCCAGTGCCTAAGGCCCCGGGTTCAATTCCCCAGGACCCACATGGGCCAGACCCACAAGGTGGTGGCCCTGGTGCTCTCTCTCGCTCTCTCTCGCTCTCTCTCTCTCTCTCTCTCTCTCTCTCTCTCTCTCTGTATCTCTCTGCTTGAAAATGAATAAATAAAATATTTTTAAAAAAAAGACTTGAGAACTGGTTTAGACAATTATTAGGTTGTAATGCAATGTTACAACCTATCACCAAGCAAATCAACTTCGCGTGAGAGGCGTACTGTAACATCATGACATCATACAACATGAAAGCAACTTATAGGAAAATGAAAATGATGATTAGTAGCAAAGGTTTTTTTGTTTATTTTTCGAGGTAGGCTAACCTGGAATTCGCTCTCAGGGTGGCTTCGAACTCACTACAATCCTCCTACCTCAGCCTCCCAAGTGCTGGGATTAAAGGCATGGCACCACACCCAGACAAATCTTTTGATTAAATCTAAAAACAAACTGAAGATCTAATTTACTTATCCTTTACTTATGGAACTTATGCAAGCCTCATGAAATCTATAGCTTAGGAGTTCTCAAGTATAGTGTTTTTAAATTTTTTTTTTTAAAGAGAAAGAGAGAGAGGGAGAAGTATGGGTACACCAGGCCTCTTGCCACTGCAAACATACTCAAGACACGTGTACCACTCTGTCATTCTGTGCATCTGGTTTTACGTGGGTGCAAGGGAACAAACCCTAGTCTGGTAGACTTTGCAAGCAAGCTCCTTTAACCGCTGAGCTATCTCCCCAGCCCGGACAAGTAGTATATGTAAGTAGCAACTACTGCCTTGAAAGAGTCAGCCAAAAGTAGATCATATCATTAAACCTTTATTTTGAGGCAGGGTCTCACTGTAGTCCATACTGACCTGGAACTCACTCTGTAGCCCAGGCTGGCCTCCAACTCACAGTGATCTTCCTATCTCAGCATGCCAAGTGCTGGGATTAAAGGCATGAACTACCATGCCCAGCATCAACATCCAACCTCCAACACACTAACCACACCCCTATTCTCTGTATTAGAATGAACAACCCAATGAAGGAGCTTAGCCATGTATTGAAAATACTTCTGTAATAATAAGAAAAAGAACTTTATAAATGGGTATTTTTAGCCAGGCATGGTGGCACATGCCTTTAATCCCAGCACTTGGGAGGAGAGGTAGGAGGATTGACATGAGTTCAAGGCCACCCTGAGACTACATAGTGAATTCCCAGGTCAGCCTGGACTAGAGTGAGACCCTACCTCGAGAAAAAAGAAAAGAAAGAAAGAAATGGGTGTTTTTCCATGGTGGGGAAGAATATACAGAGGCATGACATGCCTGAGTAATAACATACTAGGGCCAGGAGAACCGGGCTGACTACTAGGCTATCCATGGTCCCCTGTCCCAAGGATTGATCCAGACGGACCACGGAGGAGGATATCCAGCCGATTGGGGATGGGGAAGAGGGACATTGGGGAACTGGGGATAACAACTCACCGTTTGCCCATTAAATAACTCATTATGGACAATAAAAAAAATGGGTATTTTTAAGACTGACATTGGGCTGAAGAGATGGCTCAGTGTTTGAGGTGCTTGCCTAACCAGGGTTCGATTCACTAGTACCCATGTAACACCAGACGCACAAAATGGTGCACGCAGTAGTTCCAGTGGCTAGAGGCCGTAGTGTACCATTCTCTCTTTTCCTCTTTCCTTGCAAATATATATACACACACATATTTTTTTTTTTCGGTTTTTGACATAGGGTCTCACTCTAGCCCAGGCTGACCTGGAATTCACTATGCAGTCTCAGGCTGGCCTTGAACTCATGGTGATCCTCCTACTTCTGCCTCCCAAGTAACGGGATGAAAGGCATGGGTCACCACACCTGGCCTAAAATTGTATCATGACAGAGTTTATATATACATATATTCCCCCCCCCCCAGGTAGGGTCTCGCTCTAGCCCAGGCTGACCTGGAATTCACTATGTAGTCTCAGGGTGTCCTTGAACTCACGGCAATCCTATTTCTGCCTCCACAGTGCTGGGATTAAAGGCATGCGCCACCACACCCTGCAGAAGTTTATATTTATAGTCACAGGATGCCAGTGTGGGCTACAAGAGAGTCCTGGTCTAGAAAAATAAACAAGCTAGCCAAAATCAAAAAGTGACATCACCTCCAAATGTAACATATTACAATGAATAAATTCCTTTCACATTTCAAAATTATGACAGCCATACTCAGAAGCACATCTGCAGGATTTGCCACGTAAAGGTTATGAGAAGGTACGATTTATCCATAGCCATGACACCTTGCTTACTTTTTTCACCTTAAAGTAAATGACTTCTCCTAGTGTAAATGTTACAGAATAAATGTCATTTACATAATCTGATACTGTCCACTTCAGAAAGAACAACTGATTCAGGTTAACAACCCACTTCCCACTATTCTTGCTTCTACCCACATGCCTACCGAAGACATTCTAGGCGTCCTACAAAGAGCCTTCTTTGTAAAGAAAACAGTAGTCCTCTCTAAGTGCAAAGCAAACTAGCGATTTTAGCCACGGGTTATTTTCTCCAATTTCCCAGCAATCTTAGACTTCAACAGGGACATTAAACACTTATTCTACTAGTCTCGGTCCCATAAAGCAAAGATTTGTTAAGTACATTGGTAAGAAGGCAAGCTGTTGGCAGAAGGTCCGTCTTTCTCCATGATAGCACTTAAAACAATCCTTAGCAAATCACACTGTAGGGAGATCGCAGGAACCCTAAAGAGGCATCAAGCTGTAAGGTATTGTCACACCGAATGACAAGCTACACACGCGCGCTCTCGGGCACCGCGTTCCAGGCGCGGCGTCCAGAGAGGCCCCGAAGGTTCTGGGAAGACCTGCATTCATTCGTCCGGGTCCAGCCGGCAAGCTCCAGTGGTCAGCGGGCCGCCCCTCGCCCACCGGGAGTGACCCCCGCGTCCCGTACGGGCTCTCTAGCTTCACGTTTGAGGAGTTGACGGAATCTGTGGGTTTTCACCCCAGGACCCAGCCGACCGGAAGGAGGGTGACTGCGGGGCGCGGGGCGCGGGCCGGGCGGCGGCCTCTCCCCGCCCGCCGGCCCGCTCACTCACCGTTGCTGCGGGCGGAGCCCGAGGCCGCCGCGGCCCCGTTCTGGGCCTGGAGGCCGGCCGGGGAGGCCGGGAGGCCGGGCTGCGACATGCCGGCGGCCCCGGGAGGAGGCCGGGGCGGAGCGGGGTGGCCGGCCCGCGGAGGGAGGGAGGACGACGGAGCGCCGCGGGGGGAAGGCAGGCGCATCGCCCGCCCGCCGGCCGCCACGGAGGCCCGGCCCGGAGCCGAGGTGGGGACGCGGGGCGAGCAGGCGGCGGCCCGAGCCGAGCCGAGCCGAGCCGAGGAGGGAGGCCCGGGCGGAAGTGCCTGTCAGCCGCTCGCCGCGCACGCGCGCCGCGGACACGTGGCACTTCCGGCTCCGGGCTCCGGGCCGCCGCGGACTCCGGCCTCGGAGCCGCCTGAGCGCCCGGCGGGAGCCCCGGCCCTGAGCCCGCGTCACGGGCGCCCTCCCGCCGCCGCAGGAAGTGCGCGTCTCCTGCGCACGCCCTGCCCCCGGCTGACAGCTGGCTGAGGCCGGAGGATGGCCGCGAGCTCGAGGCCTGGCTGGTCTGCCTGGCCAGGTGCCAGCCAGCGCCTGCCTCAAAAGGAGAGAAAGAAAAGGGGTCCCGCCAGCCCGCCCGGGTCGGGAAGGGAGCCCGGCTCCCCCTCGGTGCCAGGCGCAGAGCCTCCCCGTTGCAGCGGTCATTTCCAGCAGACCGGTGTCGCACACCTGCAGTTGTAGCTCCTGGGAAGACAGGTGGGCCATCCCATCCTGAATCCAGGGCTGTGGATGTGCCAGCACTGGGAATCCGAGTTCGATCCCCAGTACTGGAAGGAAGGGGGAAAAAAAAAAAAGCAATTTTAAGAGTTCACATTAGAGGCAGAGGTAGGAGGATCGCCGTGAGTTCAAGGTCACCCTGAGACTACAGAGTGAATTCCAGGTCAGCCTGGACTAGAGCGAGACCCTACCTCGAAAAAACCAAAAAAAAAAGTTCACATTTAAAAAACCGGGCGTGGTGGCGCACGCCTTTAATCCCAGCACTCGGGAGGCAGAGGTAGGACGATCGCCATGAGTTCAAGGCCACCCTGAGACTAGAGTGAATTCCAGGTCAGCCTGGGCTAGAGCCAGACCCTACCTCGAAAAACCAAAAAAAAAAAAAAAAGAGTTCACATTAAGAAGAGAATTATGGAAAAGTAGTTTGTGTTTTTTTTTAATTTTTTCAAGTAGATTTTTGAGGTTGAAGGCCAAAGAGAAGTAGAAACTGAGTTATTACACAACATGGTTAATCATCTCATTCCCATCTTAGCTACCTTCCTTCTACTTGGTTTTTCCTGCTCTGAGCAGATGACAAAGTCCTTCACAGATTTGTACCTTTGATTAAAATGCCATGTTGTGCCACGGGTTTCACAACCTCCGGGTAAGGTACAGCTTACCTCATCCATGTAACAGCCAATGTCTGCTGTGGAGTGTAGCATTACATAGGGAAAAAGGCAAGGTCCAAAACTACAGTGTCAGGCCTGGGACACAAGTCTAAGATCGAATAACCAAATGTAAAGTTTTACCCTAACCCTGTTTCTGTTATCATTTGCTTCTTGACCTGACTAAAAACGAAATGTATTTGCTGTGAGTACAATTCACCAATTAAACTTGGGTTTTTTTTAATTTCTCACAAGATATGGATAGGCTTTCTTAGGATGAAGATGATGCTTTCAGTGAAACTTTTTTTTTTTGAGGTAGGGTCGTGCTCTAGCCCAGGCTGACCTGGAATTCACCATGTAGTCTCAGGCTAGCCTCAAACTCATGGCAATCCTTCTACCTCTGCCTTCTAAATGCTGGGACTATAGGCATGGGCCACCACCCCTGCCTGTTAGTGAAACTTTTCATCTGAGAACACCTGTAACAAAGTCCAAATGAAATCAAGTATCTAATAGCATTTAAAAAGATACGTTCCAGCCTGGGCTAGAGCGAGGAGACCCTGGGGGGGGGGGGGAAGAAAGCCGCGAATGGCAGTGCACGCCTCTAATCCCAGCACTCAGGAGGCAGAGGTAGGAGGATCTCCTGAGTTCAAGGCCACCCTGAGACTACATAGTGAATTCCAGGTCAGCCTGGGCTAGAGTGAGACCCTCCCTCGAAAAAAAAGATACGTGAAGGGGTTGTTGAGACAACTCAAGAGATTAAGGTTCTTGCTTGCGAAGTCTGCCAGCCTGGGTTCAGTTCCCCTGTCACTCATGCCAAGAGGCCTCTGTAGTGTACACACACACACACACACACACACACACACACACACACACACACAATTTTTTTTAAAAAGATGCATGCATGAACACAATCCTCAGTGTTTTCTTTCTGAGTAAAACAAAAGAGATTTGAGAAACCAGTAGGCTAGCTCTGAGCAAAAGGGCAAGCACACTTAGCGTTTGGGGTAGTGTCCAAAGAGATAGTTCTTGGCATTTTAAAGAGAAAATTGACCTTGGAGAGAAACCTTCATGAACTCAGATAAAACCAGGATCACTCTTCAAAGTGGTGACTCCTTAGGGATAGTCTCAAACTTCCTTTGGTTCAAATTCTCTCTATGCAATTCCTTTAGAATAAATAAGGTTTGTTGACCTTGGCACAGGAGTTTGATTTGTTTAAATCAGGCTCTCTTTGAACTTTATTCTGTTTAACCAATGTCTGTGTGTTCAGATTTTAAAAAGTAAATAACCTCATTGGTTAAATCAGTTAAACAGCCACAGTTTGCTAATAATTAAGCAGTGTTTTTCTAAAATACGTTCCATCCTTAAGTTTCTCTGTTGTGATTATTAATGTCAAAACTATGATTAAATCTTTCAAATTTTTTTGTATTTTCTGTTCTTCTTTAAAAAATATTTTTTATTTATTCATTTTCAAGCAGAAATATACAGAGAGAGAGAGAGAGAGCGTACCAGGACCACCACCTTTGGGTCTGGCTTATGTGGGTCCTGGGGAATTGAACCCGGGGCTTTAGGCACTGGAGACAAGTGCCTTAACCGCTGAACCATCCCTCCAGCCCTAAAAAATATTTTTGTTTGCTTTTGTATTTTGAGAAAAAAACAAGTATGGGCACACCAGGACCTCTTGCCACTGCAAACAAACTCCAGATGCATGTGTCACTTTGTGTGTCTGGCTTTATGTGGTTACTGGGACATTGAACCCTGGTCAGCAGACTTTCCAAGGAAGCACTTTTACCAATTAACCATTTTTCTAGTTACCCCCTCCTTTTTTTTTTTTTTTTTTTTTTTTTTTGAGGCAGGGCTTCATTCAAGCTGAGGCTGACCTGGAACTCATTTTGTAGCTCAAGCTAGCCTGGACCACACAGCAATCCTCCTACCTCAGCCTCCCCAAGTGCTGGGATTAAAGGTGTGAGCCACTGGCTTGGTGTAACCCCAGCACTCAGGAGGCCAAGGTAGTTGAATTGTCTTGAGTTTGAGGCCACCCTGAGACTACTACAAGACTCCATAGTGCATTCTAGGTCAGCCTGGACTAGAGTGAGACCCTACCTTCAAAAAAAAAAAAAGTGTGAGCCACCAAGCCCTGCTTGTTTTGCACTTTCAATTAGTCAGATTTAAGATATCAAAGAGAAAAACAGTATTTTACACTCTGAGGAATAGAAAAGATAAGTTTAAGTAAAGTAAGTTTAAGTAAGTATTAAGAAGTATAGCAACATAACAAAAATAAGTAACTTTCATATAAGTATTGTGCAAATATTACCAATATTACAACACAATGTTAAATTGCTCTCTGATTTGTCTTCTTTGATACAGAGTCTCACCATGTAGCCTAGGCTGGCCTCAAACTTTCAGCAGTTTTTCTGCTGTGGGCTCCCCAGTGTTGGGATTATAGGTGTGTGCCACCATACCCATGTTGTTTCTCTGACTTTTTAAAAAGTGGCCATTAAAGCCCAGCGTGGTGGCACACGCCTTTAATCCCAGCATCCCAGCACTATGGAGGCAGAGGTAGGAGGCTCACCAAGAATTCAAGGCCACCCTGAGACTACATAGTGAATTCCAGATCAGCCTGGGCTAGAGTGAGACTCTACCTCGGGGAAAAAAAAAAAAGTGGCCATTAAGGGCTGGAGAGATGGCTCAGGCGCTTGCCTTAGTGCCTAAGGACCTGGGTTCAATTCCCCCGTACCCACATAAGCCAGATGAACAAGGTGGCACATGTGTCTTTGTATGTATCTCTCTGCTTGCAAATAAATTATTTTTTAAAAATATTTTATTTATTCATTTTCAATCAGCAAGATACAGAGAGAGAGAGAGAGAGAGAGAGAGAGAGAGAGAGAGAGAGAGAAGGCACCAGGGCCACCACCTTGTGGGTCTGGTATATGTGGGTCCTGGATAATTGAACCAGGGGCCTTAGGCACTGGAGGCAAGTGCCTTACCCGCTGAGCCATTTCTCCAGCCCAATAAAATATTTTTTTAAACAGTGACCATTAATCACAGCACTTGGAAGGCAGAGGTAGAAGGATCTTTGCGAGTTCCAGGTCAGCCAAAGCGAGAGTGAGATCCTACCCTAACAAAACAAAACAAAAAAGTGGCCATTTAAATATCTTGGAGGGCTGGGAATTTATTTCAGTGCCCTAGCCTAGTTTGCACAAGACTGACTTTAATTCCTTAGCACTGCAAATATATGTATGCATATTTATATAAAATGGAAATATATATCATGGAAAAATTATTACTTCTGTTACCACTTGTTGACTTGCTACTATTTCTTTCTTTCTTTTTTTTTTTTCCTTTGGTTTTTCGAGGTAGGGTCTTGCTCTAGCCCAGGCTGACCTGGAATTTACTATGTAGTCTCAGGATGGCCTTGAACTCACGGTCATCCTCCTACCTCTGCCTCCCGAGTGCTGGGATTAAAGGTGTGTGCCGCCACCTTTAGTAGTAGCTCGGCTGCTACTATTTCTTTAGTTATTGACTTGTAGCTCTTCTACCATACATTTTTTAAACGTTTGATTGACAGCTTCCATTAGTATAGATAATAAAACCATGATAATTCCCTCCCTCCACTCCCATTTCTCCCCTCTCTAGTCCCCTTCCCCTTCCAATTAGTCTCTCTTATATTGTGATTTCATCATCTTTCCTCCCATTATGAAGGTCTTGTGTAGGTAGTGTTGGGCAGGGCACTGCGAGGTCATGAACATCAAGGCCATTTTGTGTCTGGAAGATTGCATTGTAAGCAGCTCTACCCTTCCTTTGGCTCTTACGATCTTTCCTCCACCTCTTCCAAAATAGACCCTGAGCCTTGGGAAGTTGTGATAGGGATGTCCCAGTGCTGAACACTCCACTGTCATTTCTTCTCAGCACTATTGTGTCTTTTGAGTTACCTCAGTGGTCACTGCCATCTAAAAAAAGAGAAGCTTCTCTAGACAAGAGTGAGAGTATTATATATATGGTTATTATTATACCCATTATTATATAGGTATGATCATTTAAAAGGTGCTTACAAGGCAATTTGGTGGGCATAATATATGTATTTAGACAACAATAGCCAGCCATATATATATATATATATATTTTTTTTTTTTTTTTTTTTTTTGGCTTTTCAAAGTTAGGTCTCATGCTAGCCCAGGTTGACCTGGAATTCACTATGTAGTCTCAGGGTGGTTTTGAACTCACAGAGCTCCTCCTACCTCTGCCTCTCCAGTGCTGGGATTAAAGGCATGTGCCACCATGCCCAGCCCCAGCCATTGATTTTTGCTAGTTTTTCAGTACCAGGCATGTATTCCCTTCCATGGAACAGCCTCCAGCCCAATTAGAGAGTGGTTGGTTTCCCCCACAGCAGACATGCCACTATTGTACCAGTTGCTACATTTGGCCTGGCTGGCCAATCTTAGGGCTTTCATGGCCCACTGTTGTTTAATATTGTTGATAACTTCTCTCTCCCAAAGGGCTGCATGCAGGATTGCTCTTTCCATTTTTTTTTTGTTTGTTTTTCAATGTAGGGTCTCACTATAGCCCAGGCTGACCTGGAATTCACTATGTAGTCTTAGGGTGGCTACCTCTGCCTCCCAAATGCTGGGATTAAAGGCCTGCACCTCCACACCCAGCTCTTTCCAGCTTTCTGACAACTAGTCAAAAGGAAGAAGGTTCCCAGTTCAGCTTGATTTCTCAGGGACCTACAGCCCCCAAATATAATGGACATACACCATCACCACAGGTACACATCACCATAAATACACCATCACTACCACAGTACACCACTGCCACCATAGGTACACCATCACCATGAGTACATCATCACCATGGGTACACCATTACCACCACAGGTACACCATCACCACAGGTACATCATCACCACAGATACACCATCATCACCACAAGTACACCATCACCATGGGCTCACCATTTCTCACCCCTATGACCTTTTGTTCAGTGTGACTTGCTGAGGAGCCCGTTTCTGGACATCGTATCCAGTAACATTCTCTCCCTGTCCCCATCCCTCTTACTTCTCACCACAGCTGCATATCTGTGTGTTTATCTTTCTTCAGTGGGATGGAAGTCTGCACATAGCCTACCAATCCTAAATTACTTGTTTCTTTCTCAGCCTGTCTGTCAGAGACTGTCTTATTCACCCATGCATCCTCAGCACTTGACAATTAGCAGCCATTCAGCAAACTTGTTTTTGCAGTGTTGAGGGTTTTTTGTTTTGTTTTTCGAGGCAGGGTCTCACTCTAGGCCAGGCTACCTGGAATTCACTATGCAGTCTCAGGGTGTGGATCTTCCTATTCCTGCCTTTCAAAGTGATGGGATTAAAGGTGTGAGCCATCACACCTGGCACTGAGGTGTTTTTTTTTCTAAATATTCTTATTTATTTACAAAGAGATAGGAGAGGAGAGGAGAGAGAGAATGAGCACATCAATTCTTCTTGTCACTGCAAATGTACTCCAGATGCATGCACTATTTTGTGCATCTGGTTTATGTGGGTACTGAGGAATTGAACCCAGGCCATCAGTCTTTTTACAAGCAAGGGTCTTTTTTTTTTTTTTTTTTGAGGTAGGGTCTCACTCTAGCCCAGGCTGACCTGGAATTCACTATGTAGTCTCAGGGTGGTCTTGAACTCTCGGTGATCCTCCTACCTCTGCCTCCCAAGTGCTGGGATTAAAGGCCTGCGTCACCACGCCCGGCAAGGGTCTTTAACCCTTTAACTGCTGAGCCATTTCTCTAGCCCCTGAGTTTTTTAAAAAATATTTTATTTATTCATTTTAGCCGGGTGTGGTGGCGCACGCTTTTAATCCCAGCACTTGGGAGGCAGAGGTAGGAGGATCACCGTGAGTTCAAGGCCACCCTGAGACTACAGAGTGAATTCCAGGTCAGCCTGGGCTAGAGCGAGACCCTACCTCAAAAAAAAATTTTATTTATTCATTTTCAAGCAGAGAAATACAGAGAGAGAGAGAGAGAGAGAGAGAGAGAGAGAGAGAGAGAGAGCGCACCAGGGCCTTGTGGGTCTGGCTTATGTGGGGTCCTGGGGAATTGAACCTGGGGCCTTAGGCACTGGAGGCAAGTGCCTTAACCGCTGAGCCATCTCTCCAGCCCTTTTTCTTTCTTCTTTCTTTTTTAATAAGGTTTTTTTTTTTTCTGAGGCAGGGTCTCACTTTAGCCCAGGCTTACCTGGAATTTACTGTGTAGTCTCAGGTTGTCCTTGAACTCACAGTGATCCTCCTATCTTGGCCTTTTAAATGCTGGAATTAAAGGTCTGTACCAAGGCTCTTGGCTGCCTATCAGAATGAGATGGCAAGACTCTATTGCTGAAGACCACATATGCTTGGGCTGCAGGTCACTGAGAAATCAAGCTGGAGCTGAGCTGGAACCCTCCTCCCTGTTCACCAGCTGACAGAAAGCTGGAAAAAACTATGGATGCCTGCAGCCAGCTCCTGACTGGAGGAGGTGTTACCTTAGCCAGATCCTAGGCTCCAGCCCTAAGGGTGTTTCTGAGGGTGGGTCTGGAATTCCAGCCATAGATTTACAAAGAGCAGTTTGAGCTCTGGGAGCTCCCTACTATTTGCTGGGGTGTGTGTGTGTGTGTGTGTGTGTGTGTGTGTGTGTGTGATGTTGGTGATGGCTTCTCTCACTCTCTCAGCTTGGACCTGTGAAAGGGGGCCAGCTCCTTTCTCCTGGACCTGTAGCTTCAATAAATTCCTTCTTCCTCCCATATCCTGTGTCTGGTTTGGAGGTCCATCCTAGAAGCGTGAGCTGATTATGACAGCTGGTGAACACAGACCCTGTCTCAAAACAAGGTGGACCATGAGGACTGACACGTGAAGTTATTCTCTGACCTCCCTATGTGCAATGTGGCACACACACACACACACACACACACACACACACACACACACACACACACACACACACACACCAATTTCTTAAAGACGCGTCCAGGTGCTGTGAAGATACTGGAGGAGAAAGTGTAGAGTTGCTGTTGTAATTGGGGAGCCTTGGATGACAGTGGATTGTTGGTTGTAGTAGAGATAGAAATGGATTT
>PVHP010045555.1:0-13669 GCA_004024765.1 Zapus hudsonius | reverse complement strand
GTCAGGACTTTTGACCTCCCCAAACTCCTGTCCCACACGCCCATCATGTTATGCAGCCTTTTCTCGGGCCCAAATCAACAGGACCAAGCACTCAAGCCTCTGAAACCATGAGCCCCAAAGCACCTTTCCTCCAAAAGCTGATGCCCACACAGAAGAACCTTCAGCAGTGCGTCCCTTACTTCTCCCAACCTTTCTGTGATATACATACCAGACTGTGCCCAGACAGGACTTCTAACAAAGCCATTAGGATTTTGCCATCTTGGATATCAACAAACAGGTCTGTAACTTCTAGCGGTGGGTTGCACTGTGGAAGGGGGGGGGGGGAGGAAGAAGCCAATTAGGGATCTGTGTCATTCACAAAATGATTTCCGAGGTGCAGTTTGTGCTCGAGAGAGAACCTGCAGATCACCAGCTCTGTCTGCAGGCAGAATGATCCCCCAAGGAGGTGGGAACCTATGGCCCTGGGGCGGGGGGCTAGCCAGAGGAGAGCTCAGCAAGGGAATCTGTCACTAGGGCTAATAGAATAAGTGGCCTTGGGGACCTTCCTAACCTGACATCTCATACCTGAAGATTAGGTCACATTCAGTTTTCTGTTTAAAGAGGCAAAGAAGCAACAAGCTTCGGTGATCTTCCAGAGAATAAGTTTAATTTTATTCGGGTTTACAGAAAATGACCTGGTATAAGCCCTTCACTTCAGATTTGGGGAAACTGAGTCTCAAAAGGACTGAGCGGTCAAGTAGGTATTGGGCAAAGTCCCATTTAGGGATAGAGCTACACTGCCATGGTATAAGCCTGCCTTAGTTACACTTGGCCCCAGTGTGGGCATCTCCTGGCAAGCCTCCTCTGTCTCTCACCCTGATCAGGTCTCCGTATGTGCAGCCTCCTGAGGCTCCGTGCACTGACCAAGTTTGAGAAGATTCCAGCAATGCACCATGGTTGGAATTACTACAACAGAATTTCATGCTGCAGGGTCTAAAAAATGGCATTTTGATGTTGTTGTTTATTGTTTTTGTCTTTCTAGGCAGGGTCTCGCTCTAGCCCAGGCTGACTTAGAATTCACTATGTAGTCTCAGGCTAGCCTCAAATTCATGGCATCCTCCTACCTTGGCCTTCAGAGTGCTGGGATCAAAGGTGTGCACCACCATGCCCACCTGAAAACAGAATTCTTAAGGATCCCCAGTGGCAGGAATTCCTCTTTACCTTTTGGCACTGGGGAAGGGTGGGCTTTGTTAGCTTAGCACAGTGACTCTGGAGGCTCTATCTGCCCTCAGGAAAATGGGGGACATCATACAGTGCTCCTAGGGCAGGGACAACCTTCCCAACACAGACCCAAGGGTGAGGGAAATTTTGAAAATGTAGTGCAAGGTGTGGCTAGCACCTTTTCCTCTGGGAAAACCTCCTACCTTCTGTGGCAGCCTTGGTGGGGCTGTATTTTATTTTTTATAAGGGAAGGTGACATTTCCTTACCCTTTATATGAGTCCCAGCACCCACAGTTAATCAAAATATGGGGAGATTCCACCCACAGGTGCACTGAGAAGGGCTTTGCCTCAAGGGCAGCAGTGACTTTGAACCACAAGAGACTTATTTTCTTTGCAGACCCTGCAGTCTTGGGCACATTCCATGTCGGCATCAGATTACTGACTCTTAGAGAAATGTTATTCTTTTTCATGTGAGGTATAAAACAAGAGATCTGAACTAAACACCCCTGATAAATGGGCTAACAAAATTCCCAGTTACCAGCCTGGCTGACTTTGGACTTAAACCTGAAGACTAATTTCCATGGCAGTTCCTGTAAGGGCCTCTGTAGGGCATCAAAAATGGCCTTGGCCCGGATCCATGGCAGGATGGCAGGGGGAGAGACTGAAACAGCTCCAGCCCAAACACTGCCTGGCCCAGTTCCCCCAGGCTTCGGGAGACCTGTATGGTCAGATCAGCAGCACCTCCAGAGCTTTCTGCATGATCTAACTCCTTTGGTAAATTAGGGAATTTTTCCAGAAGCCAGAGACTCAGTAAATATTCCTGACAGCTTTCAAATTACAGTTAAGCCCAATTCACCAAGGAGTTCCTGAGTTTCCTCCATATGAAAGGTTGATCTTGAAAATCTCAGGGCTGGAAACTCGGCTGTTAATTTTGCCCTGTTTATTACGCATCAGCTTCAGGTGCTGTCTGATTTATCCTCAGAGTGGGCAGTGCTACCTACCTGTCCCTAGAAAAAGGGGCAGGAGGTGGACTAGCGGAGGAGAAAATCTTTGAAATAACAAATGCTTGCTAGCCGAGGTTCGCATTGGATGGTAGGTAAGTGTATGTGTGTGGGGAGGGGGGTTATTTGTTATATGACTCTCTGTTATTTTCTGTATTTATTTTTTAATCAAAAAAAGAAGGCAAGAAGGAAATACTCCAATGACTGCTCGGTCCCCCACTAGGAACTTCCAGGCACCCTACACGCATGAGGCATTAATTTAGGAGTTCACTGAGCTCAGGGTTAGGGACTGGTTTTCCTCCCCAAACCCTTTCAAAATGTTTCACTTTGTACACAATGCCAAAAATGTGCCAGAAGTCAAAACAACTGACAAAGGATTTCTGATGCTTCCTGTGTGATTTGTAGTCCTCTACCCAGAGGTCAGGATGCTCCAGGGCTAAGTGACAGCATTGTATTGCCCATTCTGCAGGGGGGACAGAGGTCAGATGGGTCATGTGCACTAGGGAAGCATTTTAGTGGGAAAGTGAACCACACACACACATGCACACACACATACATACACACATGCACACACACTGTCATGGTTTGATTCAGGTGTCCCCCACAAACAAATGAATGTGTTCTGATAGATCGATCCTCAGCTGATGGCAGTTTGGGTTTTACAACCTCGATGAAGCTGTGTTGTCAGGGGTGGGCTTCTGGGGTTATAAGCCAGCTCCCCCTTGCCAGTACTTGGCACACCTTCCTGCCGCTGTTTGCAGTGCTGTGGCAGAGGTGATGTCCAGCCCTCTGCTCATGCCATCATTTTCCCTGCCAGAATGGAGTCTCCCCTCGAGTCCGTAAGCCAAATAAACCCATTCCTCCACAAGCCGCTTTTGTTTGGGTTCTTTCTGGGCAGCAACTAGAAAGCTGACTGCAACACACACACACACACACACACACACACACACACACACACAATTTCAGGCAAGAGATTCACTTCCTGAACCGCACCTTCACTTTCTCTGCTCTCTAAGTCATTTCAATGATTTCCCCTGGGGCAATTAGCAAGTTATTGTTGTGTCTTCTCAGAGGAGAGGTGAGAAGAGCCTGAAGTCCCACACAGAGGGTGCAGCCAGCTTCTAAGAGACTGTCTGGGAGCCGCTAGAGAGCCAGAGAGTGGTAGAGAAGGAGGAGGAAATGAGGGTGGGAACATACATTAGCTGTTTCTTCCTTCATTTGCGTATGTGTGCATATGTGTGAATGGAGGCACACACCACTGGGCACATGTGGAGGTCAGAGGGCAACCTCTCTTTCCCCATTCTTCTTGAGACAAGTCTCTCCTTATTTTGCTGGGGTGTGTGTGTGCCATTCTAGCTGGCCAATGAGCTTACAGACTCATCTGGTTTTCACATGTGTGCCTGGGTGCCAGGGAATTAAGCTTGGGCAGGCAAGCAGGCACCTTTAATCTCTGAGCCATCTCCCTAGCCCCATGAATCAGTTTCTTACACAGGGAAACTGTCTTGTCCTCAGCCCCAGGCAACTTAGGGTGCTTATAGTCGTGGGGTCCAGCCTCACTTTCTGCCCGATCCTCTCCTTCTCACTGGAGTGGTTTATCTGCTCCCCTCTCGTCTCCTCAGCATCTCCTTGTGATAGGAGCTGGGGCAGATGCCTGGTGGGGGGGAGTGCATCAGCAGCTGGCAGACACAACACAACTCAAGTGGCCAAAGGAATGTGAGAAAGGAAAACTGGGGAGGAGAAGTGACACCAAGGAGAAGGGTCCAGGAAGGCCCTGCCATGTTGGGGTGACTGTGTCCTCATTCTAATGTGACGTTGGATACCCGAAGTCCAGCACACCACAGTTTTATGTGACTCCGGGTCTGCAAAGAAAGTAAGTCGCTGGTGGTTCAAAGTCACTGCTACCCTGAGGCAAAGCCCTTCTCAGTGCACCTGGGGGTGGAATTTCCCTTATTTTGACTAACTGTGGGTGCTGGGACTCAGTTTCTTTCTGTGCCTTCTTTGAAACAAGGTCTCACCGTATAGCCCAGGATGGTCTCCAACACGCTAATCTTCCTGCCTCACCTTCCTTTTTTGTTTTGTGTTTTCAAGGTAAGGTCTCACTGTAGCCCAGGCTGACCTGGAATTCACTCTGTAGTCTCAGGATGGCCTTGAACTCATGGTGATCCTCTGAGTGCTGAGATTAAAGGCGTGCGTCACCACACCCGGCTTTCTAAGCCTCTTGAGTGCTGAGATGACAGCTTCGTCACTCTTACTTTTAGAGTCAGGGAAGACTCTGCACCCTTGAGAAAGGGAGGATTCTGCAGGAGGAAGTCGGGCTGGGGGAGGAATCAAGAGGACCTGGCACGTGTCTTGCACTAGGTGAGCTGCCTGAGGCAGAGGAAGTGCGTCAGAGCACAGGCATCATTACTATTATGTGATTAACAAGGGAATCTGGCTTTGTTAAAAGATGCCCAGACCTCTTGCATAAATCAGTCCAAATGGCTCTCAACAGCCCCCCAGTGGCAGAACGCTCCTGTTTGAGGTTGCAGGTGACCGTCTCCTGTCCAGGAAAGCATTGGGATTGTTTTACATGGAATGTCTTCCACCAACCGCATATGGATCCCTACTACCAGACAGAAATTTCCCTTGCCTAAATGCACTGGAAATCACAGGAGGACAGCCTTATCTTCTCCCTGTGTTCCCAACACTGAGTGTGGGCAGCAGTGAGACGTCACCCACCAACGTTTAAATACCGCATTAAGAATCCGGGGCTGAGCTGTGTCTCCTCCCCACCATTCTGCAGCGCAGCCAGCTTAGTTCCTCGTGAATGGATCCCACTTGCCTTTTCCAGATGGAGGTTTATCCACCGAGTAAAAGTCCTCTTCTGTACATTTTCCCTCTCAACTGAAAACAAAGAAACACCGTTAGCCTGGGTGCAGACAAAAAGCATGCAAAGCCCGCCCTCCCTTCCCTGGGAGAGTCTACTAGAACAGATGGCAGACAGCCCTGCAGGCTCCCAGGAGGAGCAGAGCCCTACCTAGCGGGAGGTCACCAAGGGCTTATGTGACACCTGATCCTGTTTTCCCAGTCCAAGTCCTAAATTTCTGTGAATCCCCGGAATTCAGATTAACAGTGAATGACACCTGACTGTCGGCTAAGAAGCTCTGGTGAGAAGTCCAAAAATCAGCCACCAGGCACCGGGGCTGTGCATCCGTGGTAGAGATGGGTGTGAGGTGGGATGAGGGCACATAATGGGGATGGGAGCTCTGGAATATGCCAGAATGTTGGAGGAAGAGGCTGTCGGTCTGGGGTCGGATTTAGTGGGTTAGCTCTCAGCTTCTTGCGCTTGGGTCACAAACCTGTCCCCATGTGTGATCTGCAGGCTGTTATGGGACACTTGAGGTTTTGCATGTTATATATGCTCTGCAGGCTGAGGTGGGATCCTGGGGTCTAGTGTGCCATAGCCCCCAATGGCTGCTAATGTTTCTTTTTTCTTTGTGAGACAAGGTCTCACTATGTAGCCAAGATGACCTTCAATTCACTGATCTTCTTTGCCTGAGCCTTCTGAGTGCTGAGATTACAGGTATAGATCACCATGCCCAGCTTCATAGCTTCCCCTTAAAGTCAGGGCAGACTCTGGACCCTCCAGGAAGGCTGGGTCTTGCAGGTACCTGCTGCCCAGCCTTAGAGAGGAAGGCCATAAACCAGGACTAGAGTCAGTCATCCAGGGGATGGCAATTTCCAAATGAGCTTCTCAGCCCAGAGTTCATTGTGAAGGGCACTGCCGTCCATCAACTACATTCTCAGTGGTTTTCCCCCTGTTCTTAATCTGTGAACTTTCCAATAACTCCTGCTGAGGAGAAACAATTCTAGAGGTGCCCTCAGGTCTGCCCCACATCAGCTAGTGCCCTGGAAATGGAAGGCCTGGGTCCAGTTCTGGCTCTCCCAGTTACAAGCCAAGGTCCATAATAGCAATGAAGATGTTTTTAAAAAAACTCCACTGAGGTCTAGAGAGATGGCTCAGTGGTCAAGGCGCTTGTCTGCAAAGCCCAAGGACCATGGTTCAATTCTCCAATACCTAGGTAAAGCCAGATGCACAAAGAGGTGCGTGCTTCTGGAGTTCATTTGCAGTGGCTAGAGGGTCTGGTGTGCCCATTCTCTCTCTCTCTCTCTCTCTCTCTCTCTCTCTCTCTCTCTCTCTCTCTCTCTCTCTCTCTCTCTCCCTCTCTCCCTCTCTCCCTATCTCTCAAATAAAATATTTTTAAAACTCCACTGTGCACTTGCCATGTGGCAGGCGCTGGGTTAAGCCTACACACGAGTTAACTAATTTAATCTGTACTGTAGGCCTCTGAGACAAACACCATGATTACCTTCAGATGGGACAAATGGGCATAGGGAGAGGTCCTACTTGCCCAGGGTCACACAATTAGGAAGGTTATCATTCTTGTTTTACAGATAAAGAAACTGGGGTCTGGGCTGGAGAGATAGCTCAGTTGGTAAAGTATTTGCCTTGTAAGCATGAGGACCTGAGTTCAATCCACAGGACCCAAGTTAAAAAGCCAGGGTGGGGCTGGAGAGATTTCTCAGCAGTTAAAGGTACTTGCTTGCAAAGCCTGATGGCCTGAATTCCATTCTCTATTACCCACGTAAAGCCAGGTGCCCAAAATGGCACATGCATCTGGAGTTCATTTGCAGTGGCTGGAGGCCCTGGTGTACCAATTCTCTCTCTCTTTCAAATAAATAAAATAGTTAGGAAAAGGTGGCTTAGCCAGGCGTGGTGGCGCACGCCTTTAATCCCAGCACTTGGGAGGCAGAGGTAGGAGGATTGCTGGGAGTTCAAGGCCACCCTGAGACTACATAGTGAATTCCAGGTCAGCCTGGGCTAGAGCGAGACCCTACCTCAAAAAACCAAAAAAAAAAAAAAAAAAAAAAAAAAAAAAAAAAAAAAAAAAAAAAAAAAAAAAAAAAAAGAAAAGGTGGCTGAGGTTCTTGAGTAACTACACCTGAGTCTGTCCTTTGACCTCCATATGCACCTGCACACACACATGTGCATTCACACATGTGCACAGATTAAATATAGGACAGAAGAAAGCAAAAGAAACAAAACAAAACCCAAAAGCCAGTATGGTGGTACACGCTTGCAATCCCAACACTGGAAAATCAGAAATAGGTGGATCCCTGGGGCTCACTGGCCAGCCAGCCAGTCTAGGCTACTTGTCAAGTTCTAGGTCATCGAGAAACCTTATATCAAAAATGGTGACCAGCCAGCCACCTGAAGAATGATATCTGAGGTTTTCCTCTGGTCTCAACTGTAGTAGTTTGAATAATGTCCCCCAAAAGAATTAAGGATTTGTTAAAATTATTGTCTCCAGGCTTCTGGCTGGAGGAAGTGCCACTTTGGCCTAGCCTCCTGGGGACTGACCCTTTCTAATTTGGATGTAAAATACTAAGGATAGATATGCAAAAGAGCCAGAACCCTGGTCTGGAGATCTGCATTTTGTGAATCACAGTGTGTTACCCTGTGCTTGCTTGGTGCTGGTGCTGGGCTTCTGTCTGTCTCTGCTTGGATCTGTGAAAAGGGGCCAGCCTTTTTCCTTCACTTCCCCTGGGTCTGACACATCAATAAATACATTTCCTCCCCATAATCGTGCGTGCTTTGGAGATTCATCCCAGCGGCGTGTGGCTGACTATGACACAACTTTCATGCATCCACACCTGCATACACATCTACAATCACAAGTGCGTGCACACGTGCATAGACATATACACAAAAAGAAACTGAGGGTTAAACACAGCCTGCGGCCAAGTTGGTGCTCTGGATCCTGAGTGTTCCCCACAGCTCCTCCTGAGCCATGAGAACGTAGTCCCCGACCTGCTTGGAGTTCCCCTGGATAGTATCTGTGTGCAGGCCTGACTTCTTGGCCTTGGCAGTCATCCGTGCCTCTCAGGAAGCTTCCCTGAACAGCTGAGCCAGATGATTCCTAAATGTCAGTGCTGGGTTTAGGCGCCGCGGAGGAACATGGCCCAGATGCCTAAAACCATTTCACACTCCTCCAGCTTGGAGAAAATGTGAGGCAATCTGCCTCTCAAGTAAAAAGGCTGCAGTTTTCTGTACTGACTATGGTGCTTTTTGCTTTCCCTCTTGGCCTCATTATTAGGTTAAATTCTAATAGTGTGCCTTCCAAACTCTTTGACTGAAGAGCCATAGACCATAATTACGCATGGAAAGGCTTTTCTTTCCTTTTTCGAAGGGGAAGGTCACTGGCAAGTATGAATAAAATTTAAAGATGGAATTCCAGTAGACCGCATCACACACTGGGAGAGGAAGGAGAAGGGAGAAGAGGCTGAAGGAAGTCACACACTCAGAGACTTCCTCAAGCTTGGAGTGGGTCCTATCCCTTAGAGCCCCAGCCAAGATCTTTCTACCTCTGTACGTAATCTACCTTGATATGCATCGCTCTCTCTCCCCTCTTTATTCCCCCCCAAGGCAGTTTCACTGTACCCCAGGATGACCTGGAACTCATTCTGGAGCTTGAACTCATGGTGATCCTCCTGCCTCAACCTCCTGAGTGCTGGCTGAAAGGTGAGTGCACCCAAACCTGGCTACCTTATTCCTCTGGTGACTGCTGTTTTCCAATGCAGAGGCCCACTGATGGGTTACCATCCCCCTCCCAATGGACATGGAGGCTACTTCTAACATTCCACTGCTATGAGCATCCTCATACCAGCATCCCGACACACAGCTCTCTGTGCACAAATGCATGAATGCATTTCTTATCCTTGACAGCCAACAGTGGGGCTGCTGGGTCTTAGTGGTAGGCACATTTAAAATTTTAATAGCCACTTCCAAACTGCCCTCCCTAAAGGCTGCCCAAGTTTATACCTTCACCCCACCTGTCTTTAAACAAGTTTATGAGACTGTAAAGTATTTATACACACATTCAAACAGCCAGGCTGGTTTCTCCATCTGGCCTCGCAGGGAGCAAAGCATATCTCCTGAAACAGAAGTGCATTGAGCCTGGGTGAACCTGGCCAGGTTGCAGGCCTGCCTGCATGTGAGGGTGTCCATTTGAACATGGGTGTCTTTTGGTTGACAAATACCTTATCTATCCATGCGCCTACCCATTTACTTATCCATCCATCCATCCATTCACTCATCCATCCATTCATTCAACCAGCCACTTACCCATCCGACCATCTAGTTACCCATCCAGCTATCCATTCACCCACTCCCCTCCCAGCTGGTATTCATGCAGTGTTCACTATATACTGGAAGTCTGCCAGGCCCTGTGGGAAAACCGGCAATGAAGAATTAAGCGTTCATGGAATCTGCACTCCAAGAATTCACAGCTAAATAGAGGAGAGAAAAAAAAAAGAGGCACATCTGTAAGAATGATGGGGACAGGAGGAGGTGACTTCACACCAGGGTCCTAAGAGAGTCTTATGTGCTGAGTGGGACAGAGAATGGCTGTGGAAGGCCCTGGTTTAGAACTAGCCTCAGGGTAGCTCACTTTACCAGTGGGCAAACCTGAGTATAGATTGACAGCTTTGACTCACGGGAAGGTACGGTGGCAGGGCGATCGGGGGATGCAAGACAAAATCCCAAAAAGCAGAAGTGTTCCAACTGCAATGGGGGTATTTTCAGCATCACAGGAGAGAGGCACAGAGAACGAACCTCCACCGGAACATGGGCTTCACCGTCCCACCGCAACCTTGGGCAAGTTCACGGCTTTACCTAGTCTCCGTCTACAGAATCAGCAGAGCCCTGTCTTCCCTATGGGAAGGTGTGAGGTCATCCGAGAGCACCTCCCAGGCTAGTTTTCCTGGTCTCCAGGGTCACACAGCACACCTTGAACTTGGAGGTTTTGTCTGGTGTCTCGACAGAGGTCTCTCTGCTCTTGAATGGCCTTCTCCATTTCAAAATACACCCCCACCCTGCAGGCATTCCTACTTCTGGCCTGCCAAGACTCCATAAACTTTATATAGTTTCCATTAATCCAACGGTCCCTTTTTTCCTCTCACGTTGTAAAGGTGTAGGAAACCATTTCTCTGGAAGGGTCTGGCCTTCTCACCAGTGGTTGTGGGGCCCGGTGTGGGCAACAATAGTGTAATAAAGGTGCTATAAAAATGCTGGCCAGCAAGAGTGCAAGAGAGCCAGACTGGGGGGTAGAGAGGGAACTCACCAGACCCCAGGACCCCAGAGACAGAGGGGCAGAAAGCAAGAGAAGCCCAGCCCTCTGGCTCAAGGCCACAGGACCAAATTCCCAGGTGCAACTCTGCCCCCTAGCTTTGTCAGGAACAGACTTCTGGAGGCTGCCAGGCAGCCAAGAAAGGGATGCGGGCTCAGGGAGTTCAATTCCTTCACGCTTATGGCCTTTTGTCTCTGGGGTCACATTTCCCCCAAACCTCCTCTGTATCTAGTATTTCCTCTATAAGATTTCTGCCCTTTCCCGACTAGAAGAAAGGCTCAATAGCTTTCCCTGCTCATAAAAAATTCTATGGTTATTATAAAAATTTAAACAATGTAAGAAAGTATAGAGAAAAAAGAGAATGTCTTGACGTTTCATACTGCCCAGAGCAAACACGTGTGGAAGCGCTCACAGCTAACACATGCAGATACTTATGCAAAACTTAAATGTTGTCAGTGGTGACTCCATTTCCCAAGAGGTAGTCTGCCATCCCTGATATCAAAAGTCTCTCGGGTAATAGTTAAAAATGCTTACTTTGGGGAATTATTATTAGAGACAGGGTCTCATGTAGCCCAGGCTAGCCTTTAACATCCAATGTAGCCAAGGATGGTCTGGAATAAGCTGTGACATGCCTGAGTACTGAGTACTCCTGAGTACCGAGTACTCCTGAGTACCAAGGTAAACAGCATGCTCCAACCACGTCCAGTTTCTGTAGAACCTGGAGCGTCATGGATGCCCAGCAAGCATCTACCAACTGAGCCCCATCACCAGCCACAGGCCCAAGCAAGAGCTTCTGACTCACTTGCTCTGGGGTGGATGCCTAGGGACCCATACGTCACTAGCTCAAGGGTCGAGAAGTTGCATCTTGGCAGAGAGACCATTGGAATGGCGTCTTGGTCTTTGGGTAGAACAGAAAATGACAATAGAAGTGTGGGCTGGAGAAGACCCAGTGTTCTGACCTGACCCAGGTCCAGGCCACCAATGTCCCCTGAGGCTATGTGGGTTGACCATGGCTCCTCTGGTGAAGCCATGTACACTTTACCCTCTGGTCTGTGAATTCTAATTCTTTGACTTCATAAGACAAGAATCAGGAGACACCCCCAAAATTCCCCTATCATAGTGCATTGGCAGAGAACCCCAATTTCTATATCAAGCTCAGGTCTAACTGTGGGCTGGAGAGATGGCTCCATGGTTAAGAGCACTTTCTGTTCACGCATGAGAGACCACTCAAGCTTGATCCCCAGGACACACATAAAGAGCAGGGTGTGGCACGCATGTTATGACGCCAGTCCTGTAGGGAGGCAGAGACCTAGAATCATCTGAGCTCAGGAAAAAACCGCAAGTTCGGGAATCAGTAAGAGATCTGGCTCAAAATTAGAATAAGAGGGCTGGAGAGATGGCTCATAGGTTAAGGCACTTGCCTGAAAAACCCAACAACCAGAGTTCGATTCTCTAGTAATATATAAAATACATGAAAAGCCAGGTACACAAAGTGGCACCTGCATCTGGAGTTCATTTGCTGTGGCTGGAGACCCTGGCGCACCCATTCACTTATTCTCTCTCCCTCTCCCTCCCTCTTTCCCTCCTTCCCTCCTTCTCTCTCTCTCTCTCTCTCTCTCTCTCTCTCTCTCTCTCTTTCTCTCTCTCCCTCTGCTTGCAAATAGCTAAATAAAAATAGTAAAAATAAGAATGGGTAGAAAGGTGATGAAGTGAGTTCCCCAACATTCTGCTCCTGCCACCACAGGCCAGTGCATGAGATGCCTATTGGGCCCATAAATGAGCAAATCACACACACACACACACACACACACACACACACACACACACACACACACACACGGGGGGGAGGGTGTGGAAATCTAATTGTCACTTAAGCTAAAGTAGTGCGATAGAAAAGAGTCATTTTCTGTCTTGTCCCCAGGGCCTTCCCTTCCCTGATAACTCGCAGGATCTTTTGCTGTGAATTTCTGAGGCTGGGGAGGCCCTCGGGTTCTATGAGAGGTGCCGGGCCTGGGGGTCACAGTATCTGTGTGAAGATGGCTTTAAGGTGAGGACATAGCGATCACTCGCTTGCAGCTTCAGCTGCTGGGCAGGAGGGAGGCAAGGGGGTCAGGAATAACCTCCTGCACAGAGGCAGCTGGGGAAACAGGGCTGGGCTGGTGCCTCATGAACAGGCCTCCAGGACAAGAACTCCTGGGTGAGGAGGAGCTGTGAGGACACAGTGCCAGCATTCCCTCTGCCATGGAAACTGCCAGAGGAACAGAGATGCGGGACAGTAAGCCTGGCCTGTCCCCAGTGCTGCGAAGGCTTAAAGGAGGTGCTGGTGAGGAGGCCCTGCTCCCTGTGCGAAGCTATCCCTCTGTGAGCCTACCATGTTCCTGTGAAGCTTGGGTAGTACTGCTCCAATTTACAGAAGCTTAGTAGCTGGGATCTTAAGTACCATGGGCACAGCAGGATTCGAACCCAGTCCACACTAGCTCCAGGCCGACACTCCCCCATTCCTGGACATGGCTGGAAGTCTTGGTACAGCCTCATAAATCCTCTGGGCAGGTGCTCCTCATCCAGCCTGGCCTCTATTAGAATAGAAGCTATTTTTCCTCCCGGCTTCCTTCAGCCATGCCTGGAGCCAGGAACACCTGATTCAGACAGTCTAGAATTCTTCAAATATGGCTCTCAGTCACTATTTCCCATAAGGTAACTGCTCCCTGGGGACCCGTGGCATTATCTGGAGGCCATTTTGGTTCTCACAACTGAGGAGAGAGGCTGAGACGGTGCTCAACACCCTACGCTGCCCAGGACAGCCTTCCCAACATGGACTTGCCTGGCCCATGGCAAAGGAGCCTTGTAAGCACCTCCTGCTGCGAGGTGACCGCCACTGTACAACGAGAGAAGTTTCAGTAAGCAGGAAGGTTCTGCCAATGATCCCCACGGAGTGGCCTTAGATGAATTCAAATCTGCTCTTGTGACCCCAGTGTCCCCGTGCTCACTGTGGCCTGAGAATGGTCATGCTTGCTCTGCATGAGGCGCCTGGGAAGAGAGCGCAGGCAGGTGACAGAGGAAAGGGGGGGGGGGACAGGCAGCTGTGCTGGGATGTGGCACACAGAGGGCACAGGCTGGGCAGATGCCTGCAAAAGCATGGTTGTTGCTGCAAAGGTCATGTACTTCCCTGAGGCTGTCTCGTCTACATACAGCGACAACATGTCGGTGACAGTCTGCTGTGCGTGTCAGGTGTGCAGAACAGACACTCAGTAAATAGTTTCATTCATTCTTACAGCTTAAGGAGTTTTACAAATAGGCCTT
>PVHP010045554.1:0-13675 GCA_004024765.1 Zapus hudsonius | reverse complement strand
AGAGAGAGAGAGAGAGAGAGAGAGAGAGAGAGAGAGAGAGAGAGAGAGAGAGAGCCATACCAGAGCCTCTTGCCACTGCAAACAAATGCCAGATACCCATGCCATTTTTCCCTGTCTGGCTTACATGGGTATCTTGGGAAATGAACCCCAGTATACAGGTCTTGCAAGTTATCACCTTTAACCTGTGAGCCATCTTTCAAGCCCCCCTTTTGCTCTTGATGCTTATAATTTTCTTTCCCACATAGGCACATAAATGCATATTTCAGCTTCACTGCCATTTATCTGAATCCTCGGGTTAGATTTAGTGTCACATTTCCTGACGTGAAGTTTTAGCACTTTTTATTTTTCCTGACTTGGTTATACTTTTTTTTTTTTACCATTTTATTGAAAACATTGTGAATTTGGTGTCAGAGGACACAGAGATTTTCTTCTTTGTGTGTGTGTTTTTGTGTGTGTGTGATTGGTATGCATGGGTATATGGCCTTGGAGAACCCCATGTTTTGCCTGCAGTGGGATTTATTTGCTCACCTGTGGTGGCCAGAGCTGAAAGTTGGGTTCCCACTCCATGGCTCCCCTGTGAGGTAGGAGTTACAGATATGCATGGCCACACCAAGCTGTTTATGTGTGTCCTGGGAATGCAACCATGGAGCTCTCTTCCACACATAAAGCCCTCAATCTTGTACAGAAAGTGCTCTTACCCCTGAGCCATCTCTCTAGCCCAATGGACAGGGGTTTATCATTTGCTTTTGTCAAACTATTCATGTATTCAAAATTGATCATCTTCATCTTTTTCTTTACTTTAGTGTCATACAGTATAATACCGTGTCAGGCATATGAAAAGCAAGAAGAATCACCCAAAGTATGAGGAGTAATTAATGAGGTATAGTGAAGGCAGAGGAGGGGAGAGAGATAAAAAGCTATCCAGTTAGTGGCCTTAAGGAATAAAACAGCTTTGTGCTTGAGCTATACGTTTTGAGTGATGGAATTAAAAGAAAAAAATATTATAGAAGGGCTGAGATTGTGGAGTCTTAAGTCATGCTAAAGTCTAAAAATGTTATCACTGGCTGCTCAATGAAGGATGAATTGAAGAATGTTTAAGTCCGTTACCTCATCATATATAGAAATTAATCTTTCTAAGTCTGAAAGCAATATCTCAAATGAGAGAGTTGAAGAGCAGTCATGTGAAAGTCAGGCCTGTAGGAAGAATGGGACGAAGAATTGATTTTGTTTCTCAACTATTTAATCTATACTTATTCCCATCACTCACTGCCAATGTGAAATGTCAAAGCCCTGGTTCTGGGGATTGGGAACATTTAAATGGTCTTTTTACGGAACTTCATTATTCCAAAACTTTAATCTGTGTGGCATCAAAACATGAACTAGCTTAGCGTATCCAGACTGTAGACCTAGGGCTCAGTTTCCATTATTTCCTGGAAATGTGATCAAGTCTAAGCAGAAACATAAGTGAGACAATAAGAAAAGTGGTATAGCTGTGAGCTCCTTCTCCCCTCTCATGACATGGAGTGAAGGGATGTGGAATTCCACTCCAAGACCCTGGTTAGTGATTTGTAGGGATTCAGGTAGAGCATCTGCAAGGGCCTTGGTTTCAGCTCCATCAGAGCAATGTAAGTCAATGAATGGACCTTGGGGATGGCCAGTGGATAAAGTACTTATCATGCCAGCATGAGTACCCAAATCACACATAAATCCAGATGCTGTGTTGTTAATGTCTATAATCCCAGTGCACCTAAGGGGGAGAATGGAAGTGCAGACAGAAGAATCACCTGGAAGCTCATGGACCAGCTAGTTTGGAAAATATTGTGCAGTGAAAAACTGGAGATCCTGACTCAAACAAGGTGGATGGTGAAGACAGACACTCAAAGTTGTCCACTAGCTTTGACACACATGTTCTCTCACTCACAATGGAAGCACACACCAAAATAATTAATTAAATAGCAGTCCGTTATTTCCCCATTTTATCTCAACTCTGTCCTTATTTTCTTTCCAAATTGGCCGTTCTAGATGCTTTCACCATTACCTCCTCACCATGCTTTTATTCCTTTAGTATTGCCCCTGTATTCAATATTTCCCAAGATGCCATAGTCATATCCATCTGTACAAATGTTTCCCATCAGGGAAAAATACAAGATTAAATCCCAATATTTCTCAACAGTGTTGTGAACATCGGGTGACATAATACATGATGTATGTGATAAGCCTTGCTCTAAATGATATTCAATAACCATTCATCCTCTTTCCTTCCTCCTCGAAAATATATACAATATTCCCGCCTATCTGTGATAATTGGCTTTAAAACAGACATAACAGGCAGTGGCTAACTAGGCTTTAAAACACTTTCATAAGTTGCCATCATTTTATTTATATGGAAATCTGGATTCATGGATTTGGCTAAAAAAAATATTAGTTTCTGGCACCCTTGGGCTAACCTTTCCATGTGGCAGGCAGTAGGCAGGAGAGTTAAGCAGCCACTGCCTTCTGCAGAAAACACATGCACATTCTAGTTTTCCATGGTCCTCTTCTTCCAGAATTGCTGCAGTGTCAATCCATATTGTCTGCTTTGCTCTGTATCCAGACAAAGAATCTCGTCCCCTGAGATCTTCATCTTAGTTTCTTCTATTTTTGCCTTTAATGTGGGGTTTGGCTTTGACTAATCAGTAATAAAAGACCTGTGTCATTAAGATTGCTTTGACTTTGGAATACTTTGCTTTGTACTACACCCCACGTGACTCCTAGCTCTGTGAGGATATTTCTCTAATTTCTCATTGTTGAATTAGCATCTATGAATGTTAAGTGTGGTTTATCCTAGAAGTCTAGGGGTAACTATTAAATGAATATGCAGAACAAAGAAAATATGTTATATTAAACTCATTTAATCATCACAATGGCTCTGCACTGACCTTTCTGTTCTTAGCCTCATTTTCACTCAGCAGAGATTTAGGTGCAGAAGTGGACTTCTCAGTGGCCTATTCTAGAACCCTACACTATTCTATTCATATGATACATACAGGTAAACTAAACCAATTCCCTCATCTTGAAGCAGAAGAAATCAAATTTTAGAGGTCAAGGTACTTTCTCCTCAATCTCTGCTGAGTGAGTGAGTTATGGTGGGTATATAGGTAGGGCTACCTGTATCCCAGCCTGGGGTTAGCTATCCATGCCACCTGTTTCTAACAGTACCAAGGTACAGATTTCCCCACCAACTCTATTCTTATTCTTCATGAGTCTCATTGGGAACATTCACTCCCACATTTTATAGGACCTCATAGAGTCACAGGAAGTCTAAGGAAACCATAGAAATCACAAATAAGCCTCTATTGAATGCCCCCTACCCACCTCTCTTCACTCACTCACATGAGTAGAGAAGATAACTTTGAGAGAAGAAATGACTTGAATGAGATCACTTATTGTCTGTGCATATAATCCTGTAGATCCAAAGAGATAATATGAAGAATTCTGCACTAATTCCTGTTCTCAATATTCACCATTCAAATTCTAAAGAGTAGCATCTCATTGCTATAGCTTTGGGTTCGTTCACTGATTACTGTAGACTCCCCTACCACAGGCATCCTTCAGGGAAGTCTGAGTTCTGGAGAGAATTACCTCCAGAATAGGAGAGTGCAATTTTCAAAGACCAAATGCAAATGGAAGCCATTATATGCTAGAAGTCATGAAAATAGGCCTTTTTATATAATCATTGCAAGGGATGTTTTTCTTGTATTTGGAAAAGAGAACAATATAAGCCAACCTGCTTCCCTTCTTGAGCTGGCTTTCAGGAAGCCAGTGACTAACTTAGCATGTGAGGGTGGTGACAGTGCTATCCTTCTTTCTTGTCCTCAGACACACTAAGCAAAACTCACATTTACTTTCCTCTGCTTAGAATTCTCAACCTTTCTTGGATGTATACCTAGAAGCTATGTTGTATGGTAGTACTATTTTCAGATTCTGAAAAACTTCCTGATTTCCATAGTGGCTTCACCAGTTTGAACTCCCACTAGTAGTGAGTAAGGGTCTCTTTCTTCCACATCCCTTACCAGAAGGGGGTCATGAAAGAGGAAGAAGAGATCTTATGGTTGAGGAGCAGGATACTAAGATACATGAGGCATGAGAGCAGGAGGGTGATTGGATGTCTGAAGGAGACGTGTAGCCCAAGGGGTCCAGGGCCATGGGGAAGGGAGTTGGGGAAGAGGACAGGTAAGAATATGTATTACAATATAATGAAAGCATTACTTTGTATGCTCATTAAAAGAAACTAATTTACAAAAGAATTCTCTACCATCTGTGGATACCAGTTTTTCGGATTGCTCCTTCCTTCTGGGATTTGAGTCTTTAGCCCATTCTCAGCCTCGCAGAGGGGCTTTCCTGACCACCCAAACCTAAGGCTGCTTCTGGCTTCCCTGACACATCCCTTGTATTACTTTGTATTACTATCTGCATGTCTTTTAGAGTTTTATAAAATTTGCTCACTTATATATTTATGTCCTGATTTTCAATTTTGCTGGAGAGGAGTGGTCATTCTCTTCACGGCTCAGACACTGAGAAGTGATGACAAGAACAAGTACAGGAGGACTGATGGGGACAGGGGAGGTTAGTGTGAGCCACATATGATGCAGATGTTTTATATACACAAAGATAGATATAGATGACATAAATTGATATAGATATAAATGTCAAAAATCTCAAAGCATAATTTTATTGAGATATAATTGATATCTAAATAGATCACATACATGTAATGTATACATCTTTTTATTTTAACAGGTGCCTTATCTGTTTTCCATCACCACAAACATGAACAACCCTTGTCCATAACCTCACAAATTTCCTTTTGTTTCCTAGTGTGCCTAAGAGTATGTGTGTGCATATAGATGAGATCACACAATATGACTTCTTGAACATATTTTAAAGAGCACAATCGCATGCTACTAACTATAAATGCTGTTTGATAGCAGAGCTTTCTAGAACCTTATATAACAGAAAGTTTACACACCATTGAAAAGCAATTCATTTTCCTATCACCCCAGCTGGTGGAAACTACCATTCTGTTTTCTCTCTTTGTGAAATTTACTTAATTACTTTATGAAATTAGAATTATTCATAATTTATTCACCCTGAATGGCTTCTTTCACATACTTAATGTCATTTAGACTCATCCACCTTATTGAAAATGGCACTTCCCTTCTTAAAGTCTAAATGATATTACATTGTATGTTTGTATATTCTTTGTTTCTTTCTTTTTTCTCTCTCTCTGTCTCTCTGTCTGTCTGTCTGTCTGTTTCTCTTCTTTCTTTTTTGTGCTATAAAAGCCTATACTGGCTCCAAACGAGTGATCCTCTTGCATCCTGAGTGGTTGTGATTACAAGTATGTGTCCTCACACTTAGCTATATCACATCTTATCCTTTTCTACTGATGGAAAGTTGGTTGTTTCCCTATCTTGGCTACTGAGAATAATGCTGTTTACGGGGTTATAGACATCTAATTCCAATTCCTTTAAATATATACATAGAAGTGAAATTGATGGATCATATATTGCTTCATTTTTAAATATTTGGAGAATGTCCTCCTTGACCTTGGTGTTTTCCAGAGTGGCTGCAGAATTCTTCATTTACATCAACAGTATATAAACATTTCCTTACTATTGGCTCTAAGCTCAGTATGTGCTTCTTTCATTCTGTTCTATATCCCTAGTACCAAAATATGAATTATGCTATTGTCAAAGGTTATGACATCCACAAGTTAAAGATCAGAAAGGCAAATGGGAAAACATATTCAGAAGGGCATTGTCCTTTGTTTAAAGGACATATAGTTATTAAGTGACAGATTTGGGATTCAAACCGAAATCTTTCTAACTCAGAAATACATGACCCTCCAAGGAATCTCTGAAAGGAAAGGAGGCTTATTTTCATTTTTTAATTGAAGGAAAAGAAAGAAGAATATAATGAAACAAAAAAGCCCCAAATTTTAGGGATATGATATTGGTTGGGTTGAAGGAATTGCTGACCCTGGCAGTTGTTTTCAGGATAGGAATTATTGGAAAACATTTTGCGCAACATATATGGGTGGGGCTGGGGGCTGCAAGTCACCATACTTCATGCCTAGGGTGCAAATGTTCTGTCAGGGAGCATGTGTTGAATTGTGCCTTAGGAAGGTCAGTTTTGGCTGTCCTGTAGCATTCAGGTTTTAAAGGGAGTTCTGACACTACTGACTCCCATTTCAGACTCCTTTCTATCAGGCTGAAAAATATATATGATTGTCTCGGAACACTAAAGAAGTGCCAGAGATAGACCCAAATGTAATTCACAGTGGAAGACTTGCAATCATCTTGCTTTGCTTTGCTTCCATGTCAATAATCCTTGGAACAGAACCTGAGCAACAACTGGGAGCTGATTTTTTATTTGGTGTGCAAACCATAGAGCTGTGAGGGACCACAGGGCCACCAAGAGATGAGAACTTACTTTCTCACTCTTAGCTAATCATGGCTGGAGGCAGATGGGGAATCATGGGTAGTTTTAGAATATAGTGTGCCCTGTCAGCCTTGGCTTCCTTAGGACATTGGCAGAAGAACAGAAGAGCTAATTTGAACAAGTAGAATCAAGGTAACAATATAAAGCAGGTTAGCTCCCTGCAGACATTCTCTGTCTTTGACATCAATGTGGAGAATGGCATTAACATTCTACCCAACCATCTAGGACAGGTTGATAATTTTTATTAATGTGTGGCCTAGTGAGTTGCCTCAGCCTTCATCCATCAAACAGTGCATCATGCCTTCAACAGCAGCCCACACCCAGTGCCTCAAAAGCCCATATATCATGCCTGGAGGCAGAGAAGCAGATTCCCTTTTATCTCCCTTGCAAAAGCACAGATGTTTGGAATGTCAGTAAATGCACCCAGCCTTCTCTGGGATTCAGGCACAGCTTCTCCCTGGATGACCTCCTTGGAATCTTCATTCCCACTGCATTCCAGGCAGATAAACTCTCCTTTTGTTCCTTCACTCAAGAGCTGCCTCCACCCCACTCTTTCAACCCACGTGTCCTGGGCAGTACATCTGGGTATCCATGTCTGCCTGTCCCAGCTGCTGAGGCCATTTGTGAAGCAGCTATTGTATTCTTCAGCATCTGATAATGTTTATGTTGTGACATTCTGATGCATGGCTCAGGCTTAGACTTCATCCACATCTCCCCTATGTCGTCGGGAGGAGGAAGGCACATTCATCAAGGGCAAAGATTCATGAGCTGTGGCTTCAGGGGATCTGATGCTAACACACAATCCTTCCGTGATTCTGGTATCTTTGAGCTTCAGTGAAATGAGGTTGTTGAATCAACCCCAATGGCCTCTGTGTTCTTAAGTTTTAATTGTTCTAGCCTCTAGGGTTATTAAACACATAAACTATTGTGTCTTCTTTCCTTCCCGACACTGTGCCTTCACTTAATTATTGAAATTTCTGTCGAAATATAATGTTCATACAGAAAATTGCACTGGACATAAGTGTAGACTTTGGTGCATATCTTTTTATTTTTAATGACCACAGCCTCCTGCATAGTCTCCTCACAAACAAAGAAGACATGACTGGCTTCAAAATCCCCACAAGCACCCCTAGTCATAGATCCTTCCTAAAGAATAAGATAGTCTTGACCTCTAATTTGTACACAGATTACATTTGCCTGAAGAAAACATTTTTCATAAAACATCATATAATATTCATCTATTGTGTTTGAGTGCTTTTATTCCCCAGGCTGTGAGGTTCATTCATATTTCTAGAGTTGTAGTTTCTTCTCCCTTTACTCATCTCTTCCTCTTCCTTCTCTTCCTTCTGTATTTCCTTCTTTCTCTTGTTCTCAATGAGAGCTTCTCTGGCAGCTATTTTTAAATATGAGCATTGATAGCCTTCAGTTGAGCTACTGTAGGTGTCTCTGCTTGATTCCATAAAGGCAAAAGCCAGTAAATTTCTTGGGGGGGGGGAGAAGGATTGAATGGGGGTATCTTGGGACATAAAGACAAATGCCCATTCAGTGACCTCACCTTTCAACATGAGATGTAAAACTCAAAGTTCACTGGTCAACAATGAGCATTTGGTTAGAAATTCAAGAGCTGCTGAGAAGAAATAGGGGGGTGATATTAATCTATCTCCTTTGTGAGTAGAACCTCTCAGGTGGTTGAAGATTGTCTTGACATCTAGGGCTACTCAGGTAAAGGGAAGAGGAAGTCTGTTTGGTCTGTCCAATTCAAGGCCACCCTTCACACAGACACCTTCACACATAACCTGAGCATGAACTACAGCGTTGGAGTCTTAGGAGTCAAAGCTTGGCTTGGCTTGGGTGGTGGGATGACTGTCTCCTGGAAGACTACTGTGGTAAATCTGTACATCACTTCTTTGTAATGTTTCTGACTCCCTGTGGTACTACAGAGATGGAGATCCTTGTTCTCAATAGTGGCCTCCTGTGAGAATGGAAGGAGTTACTGGCCAATAAATAAATAAATTAATTAATTAAAAACAAACAAACAAACAAACAAACAAACAAACAAACCTCACTGGTGTAATTCTGCCTTCTTGCTCACCAAGGCATCAGGACACCTTGGAAAACTTTTCAGGAAGAGACATTATCTCTGAGAGACACAAGGCACTTATCTACATGATGTGCATGTAACTAATCAAAATAATCAAGGAATTGTTTGTACGCCAAATTGATGTTGTTATCCGTGTGAACATTAGTTGAAACTTTACCCAATTTCATCAACTGTATAGTCAATAGTTTGCCTACAATTTATTAAGCTTTCTGGCACAATAATAATATTCAGTAGCCAAAGATAGTTATCTTCTAGTTTCATTGATGAATACACTACTCTTCTGAGATTAACAGATACAAGGTCAACTGGTATACAGTTTTAACCCATCATGGTGTCAAAGAAATTTGAAGTGCATATCTCTTGTGTGCCGTCATTCCTATTTCCTTTTTCTGGATTAATTAAGATGCCAGGCTCTGGAATGGATTTGCCTTGCACATTCACCATCTTGTCTATAGTTATTGACCCCACTGTTTGTGTTAAGTGAATAAATAATATTCTTATAACTGGATTTGTCCTTTTGATTAATTTATCTGTGGATCAATTTGTCCTTTTGAATAATTCATCTGTGGATGAATTACTTTGGTGAAGGGTGGTGATGGAACCCATGTTTTCATCCTTGTAATCATGCATGGTAGCCACTGTATCCACCGACATCCTCCAAAACCCTGTCCTATTTTATAAATCTTGAACTTGCTGCTAAAGTGTTTTATAGTTTATAACCAAACAAAAGGAACTCTTTGAATAGAAGGTCACAGTTTTGGAAGGATCTTTTCTGAGTTTAGTACTAATGTTGGGCATGAAAGTCATCTCAAACAGAAATGAATTTTCCCTTTGGGTTAGAGGAAAGGTTTCATGACCAGTGTCATTTGAGATCCTGGAAAGCAGATGGTATATATTTTTGGCATCTTTTATGATAAATGCCTCATTCTTCAGTTTACTTGGGTTTCTGGGTGGGGTTTTAGTTTTATAGTAAGACTTTGGACCTAAGCGAGCAGTCTGGTCAATTTCCCTTCAGGTCACAGTAAATGACAAGCAAAAAAAAAAAAAAAAAACCAAGATGTCCTTTTCATGGGGAAGCGATAGAAATATAAGCTTCACAACCTTTCCTATGAAGAAGTTAATCATTCTAAGTTCAGGGAGAGAGGGAGAGAGAGAGAGAGAGAGAGAAAGAGAGAGAGAGAGAGAGAGATTCTAGGCACAAGCATGAACACCTACCTCACCCTGGCAATGCCTTCTGTAAACATGTTTGTTGTCCATTGTCTCACCAATTGCTTACCAGAGCCCTTAGAATTATTGTCCACAGGGCTGGAGAGATGGCTCGGCGGTTAAGGCACTTGCCTCCAGTGCCTAAGGCCCCCGGTTCAATTCCCCAGGACCCACATAAGCCAGACCCACAAGGTGGTGGCCCTGGTGCTCTCTCTCTCTCTCTCTCTCTCTCTCTCTCTCTCTCTCTCTCTCTCCTTGAAAAATGAATAAATAAAATATTTTAAAAAAAAAAGAATTATTGTCCACATATGTTTGTGGATGGCCAGAAAGGGGAAGTTACTTAACTAAGGACACATGATTAAGAAGATACATGTACTTTGTACCCAACTACTGAAGACTCCTGCTCTATGGCCAATGAACTACTCTGTGCAGATTTGGGGTAATCATTCAATCCTTTCAGCAAGTCTAGAAGCATATATCATCCTCTTCAGCATATAAATAGAAAAACTAAACCTGGAGGTGGTAATGCCTGTGGTCTAAAATCATTTGCACGGCTCTATCCACAGTAGAAATTACCTCAGGTTGTCCAACCATGAGTCCACACCAAGGTCCCTCATCTTACAACTCCACATGGGAAAGAATAGTACAAGCTGGCCTGAGGTCTGAATGTTCCAGAACAGAATTCCTTTTGAACATGGCCAGTGTTAGTTGGTGGCCTCTGGTAGACAACCAGATGCTGATGGGTTTGAAGAATCTCTGACTTGAGAGCAGAACTTCTTTCTAAAGTCAAAATTTCTATTAAGATTTTATCCATAAAGATTGCATTCTTGAGTAATTAGGCAAAGCCAGAGAGCTTCTTGGAGTAATCACGACCATTTACTGCATACATCTGTGTGCCAGACACTGTGCCAAGGATACTGAATGTGTTTTCTCAAATCCTTACAGCATTTTTGTGAGCCAGCAGTTGTTATGTTTATCAGTTTAAAGAAGACAAAAAGCCAGATTCTCTGTCAGGAAAATATCATTTTTCTAAGGTAGCAATAGAACTTGAACCCAGCTCTGTCAGTCTTTGTCATTTTAGGTCTGTCTCCCTTTCTATTACTAGGCCAGCGGTCAATGGTGTTGCAGAGACTTTGCAGATCATTCAAGCTAGTTTCCTCTCAGCTCCCACTTCAAGGATGTGGACATGAAGGTCCAGAGGAGGAAAGGAACTCGTTTATGAAGAATTTTCCACACCCTGAATTAGTCTAATTCACAAGGTTTTTGAGGCTGGCATTTGCCCCTTGGGTTTTCTGGGCTGTAGTATAAAGTTCATCATTAACACCCAGATTTTATAAAGCAAGGATCTTGCCTCTAGCATTTTGCTGGAGCCTGGTACAGTGAGCTTTAGAGGGACTCACCTCTCAAATTCCCTGCAAAATTCCTCATAATAAATGACCCACCCATTCTCTCCCAGCCTCTCTGTGTCTTTCTGAGTGAGACATAATCCTAGTAACTGAGCTAGGTCACACTTCCCTTTGTTTGGAGAGGATCAGATTTTCCTTCCTCTTAATTGATTGATTGAGCCTTTGTGAGCTCACAGATCTAATCTTGAGATGCGGGTGGGTTAAATTTGGTTATTGAGACATAATAGGAAATGAAGTTATGAGAGTTTGGGTTAAAAGAGTGATTGAATATTTTCTCAGTCATAGGCCTTGTGTGGGGGGTAGAGAGGAGTTTCTTCCAGGAAGACAGGCTCCTCTGGATGACACAGTCCTGCTCTGAGAGGGACAGTCACGTGTAGCAAAGGCTAGAGAAAGGTGTGTGATTCAGGTTGTATCTTTTCTGGAGGCTGTATCTGGTTGGCCATTATAGAATCAAGATTTGTGAATGGGGTATGGGACGTTGCATTCCTTGGGGTTCTGTTTTCAATTAAACAACTTTCTCTGTGGCATTTGGAAAGTGGTTACTCCTCTTGGGCTCTGTTTCCCCTTTTTGAAAACAGAAAGTTGTGTGTGTGCGCGCACGCGTGCATGCATGTGTGTGTGTGTGTGTGTGTGTGTGTGTGTGTGTAGTATGAATCTATGTCTACTCAGTCTCCTTTTGAATTAGGTTCCATGTAGTTAAAGGTGATTCAATCTAAAGAGCTCATGTGAATGTCTACTGTTTGCTAGGCAAAGTGCTGAGGTTAATTAGTGAACAAGAATAGGCATAAAGCCTTTCCTCTTGAAAATTACAGTTGAATTGGACATAGCAAAAAAGTCATTAACTTGAAGCACAGTGACTTCTATGTAGTGGGAACATGGTGCTTCATGGTAATATATATCAAGGAGTTTGAACCTATTGTTAAAAAAATCTATTTTGAAGTAACAATTTTTTTTTCACAAGATCAAACATGTTCTTCTTTTGGAAATAGCTATTTCTGTTTGATTAATAGTACAAAACATTGTTGAAGGCCCAGTGGTTATATGGGTTAAGTGGATTATGAGAGGAGTCCAAGGAGTACTGTGTCACCCTGTGCTTCCTGAACTGAAGACATCTTCTAGAATCTTTGACCTTGAGTCTAGTAACGCAGGACCACTGCAAGTTTAAAGGAATGTCTAATTCTGTATCAGTGTGGTAATCGGATTAGTATTTGTAAGCTCCAGGAAAGTAGGGACCAAGACTGTGTCACTTTTATTTATATTCCCAAACTCTAGGATGGCGTCTGGCACACAGTTAGCACTTACCAGATGTTGGATGGATGAAGTCTACAGGCTACAAGACAGGAGCCAGATCACAGAGGGACTGGAAAACAGGCTCAGCTGTTGGGTTTTATCCTGTGGGCAAGGATCACCTTTCAGGTCTCTTTAGGAGGATCATAAACTCCATGAGAGTGTCACTTTTTTTTTTTTGGTTTTTCGAGGTAGGGTCTCGCTCTAGCCTAGGCTGACCTGGAATTCACTATGTAGTCTCAGGGTGGTCTTGGACTCATGGTGATACCTCTGCCTCCGGAGTGCTGGGATTAAAGGCGTGTGCCACCATGCCCGGCTGAGAGTGTCACTTTGGAAAGAGGTAACTTTTGTAAACCTGCTGATCAAACTGATCCAAACCATGAGCTTCCTCATGGATCTTCGCTCATGCCCCCCGTGCTTCCATAGCTTTATGCACAGAGGAATTCCTTAGGGAATGCTTCACCCATAAATGGATGGGCAAGTAAACAAATGCATAGCAACAATAATAAATGAACTGATGGAGAGAAGAGAGTCTAAAACAAGTTTGGAATCAGCCTGAGTTTTGAAATCTGTCATTCATTTGGCATATGAGATGGATTTGTTTTGCCTTTTCTTACTTTTGAGGAAATAAAGTAGTCTTAGTTTAATTCTTAGCTGTGAATATTATTGTGTAATGCTTAATGGACACTCAATAAATAGCTATCGTTACTTACTGCAAAGGAGAATCCCTGAAACTTTGTGTTATTCTCTGTGTAGGTTATGAGACTGTCTTGCAAACCTTAGAGCTACCAGAGCCCATATAATCATATACCTCAATCCCTTCATTGAACAGTGACAAGACCAAGCTCTGGGGATAGGAAGTGTCTCGTCCTAGGTCCTGCAGTGAGGCACAGATGGAACTTAAGTCCAAGTTCTCTGCTTCCTTGTCCTTCATTTATAGACAATGAAATTATCAATGCATACTAGAGGCAGAATGTGCCTTCAGCATTTAATCTTTCCTCAAGGTCAAGTGAAATTATTATTGGGTCTTAGTATGTAGCTCAGTGTTAGAACACATACTTGGCAGGCACAAACCCAGAGTTAATCTTTAATGCCATGTGTTTGCCTAAGAGAGTAAGAGGGAAAGAGAGAGAGAGAGAGAGAGAGAGAGAGAGAGAGAGAGAGAGAGAGAGAGAGAGAGAGAGAGAGAGAG
>PVHP010045553.1:0-13615 GCA_004024765.1 Zapus hudsonius | reverse complement strand
GGGGGGGGGAGACAGGAGGACAGGGAGACAGGACAGGAGGACAGGAGTACAGAGTGTACAGGAGGACAGGGTGGACAGGACGAGGACAGGAGGCACAAGAGGGCTGGGGAGGTCCCATAACATTTGTTGAATCAGGGTTCCATGTAGCATTTCTCTTGGCTAAGAAAGGAAGGAAGAGGAAAGGGAGAGGGGAGGAGAGGAGCATGGAGAAAGGAGGGGGGAGACTGGAAAGGAAAGAGGAGGAAGGACAGAAGGAAGGAAAAGGAAAGGAACAGAAAGGTTGAAAGTCCCAAGAGCTGTCCACAGGAGTCCATCCGTCCCTGAGGGCCAAAGGTCAAGGTCTCTGGGTGCGGAGACCACTCACACTTCTTCTGCTGCTCTCGAATGTTCTCCCGCCACTCGGCACGCTCGTAGTCAGAGGAAATCAGGAAGGTGTAACTCTAGGTGGGTGAAGAGAAGAGCACCCCGTTATCTCTACCCAGCAGAGCCCGAGATGGACACCTTCTCCCACTGGCCCAGGCGTGCTCCCAGACAGGCTCACCGTTCCCGGCACATGCAGCTGTTCCCACTGAGCCTCCCGACACGCCTGGGCCAGGGAATGACACTGGCAGATGGGGTATGTACAGCCTGAGGCCACGGAGGAGTTATTAGGTGGGGTCCTTCAATGGGAGGCTGATGACAATCCAACCCTTAAGTCCACGCTAGGACCCGGAGACAAGGTCCCCACAAGATTCTCTCTGCCACTTTACACATTTATAGGCACGTGGGACATGGAGGGCCCCAGGCAGTAGTACCAAGATCATCTGCCAAAACTCATAAGGCTGTCTGTCCATCTAATTCCCTTCCTGGAGTTCCCACTGCCTTCTGGGTGTAGGAGCCCAGCCAGCTGTCACTCAACTGGGGACCACAGCCCACAGCACCAGTAAGGGGGACACGTGCCTCTCTCAGCACAGGAGGCTCCCCGGGGGACTAGGAGACAGATGGCAATGTGGGGTCTGGGTCAAGAGCACCCCAGGCTGGGAGCACGTGCGAGGGAGAGAGAGCTCGAAGCTGGTCCTCACCTTGCCGTTACGGCTGTGCACCCTGAAGGCCATGCTGGGGGACATGAGTAGCAGCAGCGACTCCTGTTCTGACAGCTTCTTCCTCAGCCTTTCCATGGCCTTGCTGGCCTTGTTGGCTCTCTGCGGAGTGACACAAGCCCTGTCTTTCCATCTGGAGCCGGGGCCACCTGTTCCCATTCCTCTGGAGCCCTTGTTCTGGGCTCACGGATGACAAAATTCCCATCTGTCTGCTCAGTAGAGCCCAGAGCCTTGGCCAGCTTATTGCTAGTGGTCTTTTGAAGGACAAGTTGCTTTCTCTTGGGGGTCAAGGCCTAGTATAAACTGGGGACATGCTCACCAAACCCTTCCCGAAGGAATTAAGTCCTTTCTTTCCTCAGTGTAGAGGAGGAGCCTTTAACTGTTTCAAACCTAGACAATGGGACACTCCCTGACCTGAGTGTGTTTAGCATGGGGGTCTTGGAAGTGAGTGTGTGTGTGTGTGTGTGTGTGTGTGTGTGTGTGTGTGTGGAGGGGGGTGTATTATGGGTTCAGATAACCATTGCCAAAAGCTAAATGCAAATACCCAGTATGAATCTCTCCTGAAACCATTATGCCTAGGGAAACAGACCAAGCCAAGACCTCGGCCCCAATTCCCAGACATATCCTTTCCCCACTTGATCCTTCTCTCCTGCGGTGTGACCTGGCGGTGGAGAGCTGTCCTCCTGCCACTGCACCTTCCCTTCCCAGGATCCGTAAGGAAGGCTAGTCATCTTTCCACCTGTTTCCTATTGTGATGGCGTATTGAACCAGGGGCTGAGTTTTCCCTGGGTCGCAGGGGCGCAGCAGGGGGAGGAAGAGAGGAGACACAAGACATGGCTGAAAAGAGCCACAGGACACCTGCTGTGTAACCAAGTCTTCCACGTGAGGGTCTCTGAGGCTGAGCACTGGGCCATTTTCCAGATAAAAGGAGTATCCTGTAATAGGCGCCCTGTGAACAACATGGTCAATACCCCTCACTTCCCCTCATTGCTGGGCTGCTGGTGGCTCTGGTATGAGAACCCAAATCTAGTGAGGGACTCTCAAATCATCCCAGATTTGATCAGATGCCAAGCACTCTAGAAGCTGGGGGGGGGAAGGGGGGAGTCATGGGGTCCCAGCAAGTCCTGAAGAACTGTGGGGGGCAGGTGCCTTGCAGAGCGAGCTCCCGTATGGTTCTGTGTGGGCCCACTGATGCTGACGTGGGCCACCCAGAACCTGGCACTCACTAGTCCGTACCTTTTCTCTCTGGATGTCACTCTTGATCTGGGAGATTTTGATCTTCAAGGCGTCCAGCTCCTCGTCGGGCACCAGAGGGATGTTGGGCGCTGCCTCTGACTCGTCCACCATCTGGAAGCTGAGGTCTGTGAGTGGAATGTACCACTTACAGTCATACTGCTGGGCTTTGCTGAGTGGAAAAGGGAGGAGATCATCAACAAACCAAGTACCTTCTTTGACTGCCATCGCTGTTTTCAAGAGCTAGCGAGTCCTGGCTCAGTGGTTAAAGCGCTTGCCTGCAAAGCCCAATGACCCAGGTTTGATTCCCCAGTACCCACATAAAGCCAGATGTACAAATTAGCACATGCATCTGGAGTTCCTTTGCAGCAGCTAGAGGCCCTGGCTTGCCCATTCTCTCTCTCTCTCCCCACTCGCTCTCCTTGCAAATAAATAAATTGTTAAAAATAAAAGAACTAGAGAGTCCTAAAGCCCTAGCTGGTTTGCAGCTGTGCAGTTGACCTGGCCTAAAACCTAGCATGCTGGGCTGGAGAGATGGTTCAGTGGTTAAAGGCACTTGCTTGTAAAGCCTGAGGGCCCGGGTTTGATTCCCCGGTACCTATGTGACACCAGATGCACAAAGTGACACATGCATCTGGAGTTTGTTTGCAGTGGCTGGAGGCCCTGGCACACCCATACTCTCTCTGTCTTTCTCAAATAAATAAATAAAAGACTGAAAGAGAAAACTTAGCATGTATTCCATGTGATAGGCTGAGCTGGGACCTGTCAGTAGACAGGTAGCCCCAGGTGGCAAGCATCTGAGGCCGGATCTCCTTATCCTCTGCCAACCTTCATGGTGGTAGCTCACAGGAGAATCCAGCAAGGCAGCTGTTGTAACAAGCCAGGACTGAAGCTGAGAGCTCTGTGGATCTATCTGGAATAATCACTTCACTTGCTAGGTAGGGGCCCAGGGACTCTCTTTTGAGCTGAGTGATTATATTTACTTGCCCAAAACCTACAGGCATGTGGAGAACAGCCCAGTTCTGGGCTGTTCCAAACGACTCTCTCTCGGCTCTGTTCCAACTAGTGGTACCCTGGGTAAATCTGACCCTGGTGCGCCCTGCAGTCCCCTGACCTGACACTCATTTAGAGCGATAATCCCAACCTCATGTGTGAGTCATGATCAGGCCTGCCTCTCGCTACAGGAGTCAAAGCTGAGTCACTGATCCTGGCCAATGACACCTCTGGGTTCTTAGCGACAACCTTAACCTTGAGCCTTGGCATCATGCCCAGGTGAAAACAGTGTAAAGACTGGGCGCCTGGCCACGTTGTTATTCATGTCCCTCAGGGGCCCACCCTTCTCAAACACTGTGACGGGGTTCCCGCCCTTGTCACTCACCCTCCGCTCTGTTTCTTGAGCTTGGTGCAAAGGAGCAGGTCGGTGAACAGGAAGATGTGTCGCAACTTTCGGGCCCCCTCCACCAGCTCCACCATGAAGCTGTCCTTCAGCAGCTGCCGGTGCTGCGGGCATGGGGCGTAAGGAAGACACGTTAGGACCATCGGGGGTAGGAAGTGGGTCACCGGGCCACCCCAGCCGAGAAGAAAGTTGCCCTTCTAGAACTTTCCTCCATTAGTTTTCACTCCCTCCACATCCAACTGACAGACTCACTTTCCAGAATGTTCCATCCATTTCACTGGCCCAATAGATGGGGGCACTGCATACCCCTCTTTGTTTAATCAACTGTTCAGAACTCCTCCCGGCTGCTTAGTTTGAAGAAGAGGGAGGCCTGGGCGAGGCCTGAAGAAGAGGTTATGGGTGTGCCAGGCTCCAGGTGGCCAGGAGAGAAACACAGCCAAGAAAATGGCCTGCTGTGCAAAAGGCTGACAGCACCCTCTTTAAAAGGGGTGGCCAGGACCTCTTTGGAGTGGTAGCCTGAGACCCAGCACTGACAAGAATCCAGCCACACAGAGGAGATATTCCTATCAAGGGAATGCCCAGGGCACAGGCCCCACAGCAGGAAAAAGGTTGGCACTCCAGGGACCCACTGGGAGACATGCCAGTAGGGAGACAAGAGGCTCAGGAACTCTGAGAAGGGTGTTGCTTAAAGCAACAGGACGCTTAGGTGCCCAGACACCTGCTGCCTTAGAGGAGTCACTGAGCACAGGTGGACAGCCCAGTGTGCGGTGGCTCGAACCAAGTGTCCCCCATAAACGTAGGCGTTCTGAATGTTCGATCCCCCGCGGATGGCAGCTTTGGAACTGGAACCTTGTTGGAGGAATGTTATGGGGGTTATAAGCCAGCTTCCCCTTGCCAGTGTTTGGCACTCCTTCCTTCCGCTGTCTACAGTGCTGTGGTGGAGGCGATGTCCACCCTCTGCTCATGCCGTCGTTGTCCCTGCCATCATGGAGTCTGTAAGTCACAATAAAACCCTTCCTCCCATCAGCCACTTTCTGTCGGGGTCTTTGCCATGAGGACCTGACAACAAAGAGCCCACAGCATGACAGTGTGAGCTGAATTAGACCAAGCAGAGAAAGCAAAGAATCTCCCAGCAGACCCTGGGGCCTTTCCGTACCTCAGCAGTTCATCAGAACCAAGGGGCAGTCCTCACAGACTTAGCGAAGGGGGTTGTTGAGCAGGTATACTGAGGGAAGTCACCGATTCATCCAACGAGGTGCCAGGCACCTCAGGTGGGTTAGGTGTACTGTCAGGCGAGGACAGAGACAGGGTGAGCCATGTCCACCCATGCCGCTGCTCTCTGTGGGTCCTCACACCCATTTCACAGCCTTAGGGAGGCCCACCAGCCATCACGGTCAGCAAGCAACACACTCAGGGGTCTCTCAGAAGCCCACAAGCCTCGGGGAGCTCTGAGCTTCCAGAAGGTTCTCCATCTTACACTGAGATGGCCCGGAAGGGTCTGAGCATCTGACCCACGCACAGCCTCAAGGAAAACCCACCGTCTCTCCCGCAAGAGGACCACCCCACGCTCATCCCAACGAAGCCAGGCTGGACTGGCGGCCAGTGAGTGCTTGCACTGCACCTGTGGCGGAGGGAGAAGGCAGCAAAGCCTCCCCAGAGCCTGGGCCAAGTCCCCGCCACACCTCCAGGTTTGCAGAGCAAACCCAGGATGGTCAGCTGACCACTGGTACAGGGCAGCCCAATTCTTCCCCTGTGGGAGCTGTAAGTGGAAGGGCAAGAAGGCTGCCAGCATGCCAAGGCCTTGACTCATCGCCACTCACCCACACACCCCGTGCCCAGGGCAGATGGCCTGTTTGGGTGATGTCAGCCACAGGAAGCTAGAAACCATGTGCACTTGGGGAGACGTCTGTGTGGTAGTGAAGGGTGATGGGACGGTAGTGGGGGGCAGGGTTCTGGGACTGGGGTCTACATGGAATAAATCCTCAGCAGGGACATAGAGGAGTAACTGTCCCCGCCCCCCAACCCTAGGAGGTGGGATCTCTGAAGGGTAAGAGCATACAGAAATTGCAGGGTTTTTTTTCCTATGGAAGGCACTGAGCTTACAATCACCAGCAGAGGGCACCCTAAGCTCAGCTAAGAAACTGTGCCAATAGGCGTCCTCTGAACTGATCCCCACCCCCTCCCCCACCTCAAGCTAGGCACAGGAGGCTCCAGGGGGCAGACGCAGCCTGGCTCCGGGCTGACAGTTCCTTAAGCCCTCAGAGCCTCAGCACCTCCCAGCCAGCCCTCCCATCTCAGGTCCCGGATGTGTCTGTCTCTGAGAGCCATGCCAGGAGTATGCCAAGCAGTGACTGCACAGGCAGGACCCTTGAGATCTGGGTACTGGACACTAGAGCTGCCTTTGTGAGAAATTACTGGATCCAGGGCTGGAGAGATGGCTCAGCGGTTAAGGCACTTGCCTCCAGTGCCTAAGGCCCCGGGTTCAATTCCCCAGGACCCACGTAAGCCAGACCCACAAGGTGATTGCCCTGGTGTGCGCTCTCTCTCTCTCTCTCTCTCTCTCTCTCTCTCTCTCTCTCTCTCTCTCTCTGTATCTCTCTGCTTGAAAATGAATAAAATATTTTAAAAATGTTGGAAAAAAAAGAAATTACTGGATCCAAATTCTTTGCTTTAAAACAACCCAAACAAACAAACAAAAACTACTTATTTTGTTTGACACAGAGAGAGAGAGAGAGAGAGAGAGAGAGAGAGAGAGAGAGAGAGAGAGGGGAAGTGCATGGATCTGCTAGAGACTCTTGATGCTTCAAACAAATTCCAGATGCATACACCACTCTGTGAGTCTGGCTTTAAGTGGGGACTGGGGAATCGAACCCAGGCTGTAGGCCTTTGCAAGCAAGCGCCTTTAACCACTGAGCCATCTCCCCAGCCCTGGATCCGATTTCTAAACCCTTCCTGGGGACGGAAGAAACCTCCACTTTAACAGAAACATCCGGAAGGGACAGGAATCAGGAACGGATGAGGACAGTGAGTGGAGATGGGGCTAGGAGGCCCTCCTTCGGGCACACCTGTTCAAAACCCACTTCCCGCCACCCTTCCCAAGGGGCCAGGAACACCCCATGCTTCCAAGCCCTCCCAGCAGACAGCACAGACCAGAGCAGACAGATCAGCATTACCACCTGGAGGAAATGACCCAGCAGCAGGGTCCCTACCAGCCCAAAGGACTGTAGGAAATGCGGGATCCTTTGCCATCGTTTTCCCTGCCAGGATGGAGTCTCCCCTCGAGTCCGTAAGCCTAATAAACCCATTCCTCCACAAGCCGCTTTTGTTTGGGTTCTTTGGTGCAGCAACTAGGAAGCTGACTGCAACACAAGGGTAAAAATAAGTATTTCTATTTTTTAAAATTTATTTATTTGCAAGCAGAGACAGACAGAGAGAGAATGGACATACCAGGTCCTCTAGCCAATGCAGAAAAACTCCAGATGCATGTGCCACTTTGTGCATCTGACTTACATGGGTACCGGGGAATTGAACTCAGGTCATTAGGTTTTGCAGGCAAGTGCCTTAACTGCTGAGCCATCTCTCCAGCCCTCTCTATTTTTTAAAGGAAGACTAGCTGATTGAGTATACTGCAAGAGGGCAGCGGGCTGGACAGTAACTAGAGTACTACTTGCAACCATATTTTTGTGGGGTTTTTTTTTGGGGGGGAGTGGGAGGACGATCTTTGAGACAAGGTCTCACGTAGCTAAGGCTAGCTTTCGATCCCTAAGGCTCCTCCAGTTTACAGATGGGGGCTACCAAATCTGCAAGATGGGTATTTCTCAAACCCAGGCCCTCCTCCAGCTGCAAATTCTAACAAGAAGCAGACTGAAGCTCTCACCCCCCCCTCCCCAGGCCTGTGGATTCTTTCCTGGCTGATAGCATAAAGGATGCCCTCGACTAACCACCAACAGATGGGGAAGTCATTCTCCTTCACATTAATGCTATCTGTAGGAAAGGTCACAAAACCCTTTTAGCCTCACGATAGCCCAATGGAGGAACCATAGGCCCCCGAGTCACTGTCCTCAGAGAGTACAGATGTCCAAGGAAGCAAAAGGGTATTTCCAAATCAACACGACATGGCAAGGGATGGGCGAGAATCAGAGCTGATTGCATATCTGTCGGGCAGCCTTGAAGGGTACCAAGGCTCAGGATTCCTGGAGATCAGGGGGCACACGAGTAGGCACCTGTCTGTCACACTGGCTTAGCCCACCCTGAGGTGCTGAGGGACAGCGCCGAGGAAAGGACCCGAGCCAGCTTCCTCCAACGACTGGGCAAGCCTGTGAGTGATGATGCGGAGGGGATGCAGCTTTCTAGAGCTCACTGGACCTTTCTCCCTTGGCAACTGAGGCACCCAAGTGACCCCTCTTCAATGAGCAAATGTCCCTCCAGGGCTAGGTGTTGGAAAGGGTATGGGTAAAGTCTCCTGCTCTCATCAAACACCCGGCTCACCTGAGCCATGACAGGCTGTGGACAGATGCACGGACAGGGCCTGGTGGCCAACTCCCAGGTGGCATCTTATTTCCCTTCATTCCCTACGGCAGAGAATTCCAATGATCCAAATACTTCTCTCCAGGGATCCTGAACCTACGACAGAGCTAAGGGAGCAGACTCGGCCCCGGAGGCAAAGGACTCTGCAGTTGTTTCCTAGGAGGTCAGAGTTCTTACAATGACCAGTTGGCAGAAGAAAACCCAGGAGGGAAGGAGGAGCCCAGCACACATTCAACTAGCATGTGTATGTGGGGTCTCAGCAGACACAGCTCCAACATACCTTGTGCACTGCCGACGGGGACATCACTACAGCCTTTTGCTCTCCTTCAGGGGCCCAAAACGAGAACCAGGGATAGAAGCCACTGTTGGCTCCAGGAAACATCTGCTTCCCACATCTCCTAAGTGCTGGCCACTGGACAACCAAGGAAGAACCTCTCTAATGCTCATTATCCACCCCAGGGAATGCTGGGAACCCACGTCTGCTGTCAGTGGGTCTGGTGATGACCGAGTAGCAGATAAAGGGCCAAGGTGCTCAAGGGGGTGATGTTCCCATCCCGCTGTAAAGACAGGAGGGGAGAAGCTATAAGTTCTGGGTCACCCAGGGACAGAACTTATGATTAGGGGGCCCGAGTTGCTTCTTCCAGGACTTGGCAAGTCTGGGGAGCGATGATGCAGAGAGGACAGCTCCGTTCTCCTACCTAGCTCTTTCTGGACCAGGCTGATGAGGAGACATGTGACCAGGTCCCTTACTGAACAGACTCCGGCCAGATGAGCTCCTTCAGCTCAGCATGTAAGGCACCAAACTCCAGAGGAGTGAGTGGAGGGCGAGGGCCTGCCCATCCCTCCACCCCAGGATGAAGGGAAGGAACTCCGGTTGCTGGTTGGTCCCTGGCAGTCAACAAGCACCTATCACACCAGCCAGAAGCCATTCTCAAAGGCAGTGACAGTCAGGGTGACGCCTGTCCCATGTCCTGCCTGGGATGGACAGCTCCTGTCCTTGCACAAGACCCCAGAGGCTGTGGGTCAGCTTCCCTTCTGATGCGTGTGTGCTGGCTGCCAGTGAGCTGGCCTGCGCCTCTGCTGTCCTTACTAGATGCCGCCTAGCGACACGCCAGGCTCCTCTATGGAAGTCAGAAGTAGCAAGGGAGGCTGGGGAGATGGCTCAGCGGTTAAGGCACTTGCCTCTAGTGCCTAAGGCCCCAGGTTCAATTCCCCAGGACCCATAAGGTGCCGGCCCTAGTGTGCTCTCTCTCTCTCTGCTTGAAAATGAATAAATAAAATAAATTATTTTTTAAAAAAAGAAGTAGCAAGGGAACGGACCCAGGTTGGTACTGAGATGAAAAAAGTCAATGACCGAGAGTGGATGCCAGAGACGGAGGGAGGAGAAGCTTCTGGGCTAAAGAAATGAACTACTTCAGCTCAAATACAAACCACTGTCTCCTCTCTTTTGTTCTCACATTTCAATCCTTAGATCCAGTGTTAACAGCTTATTTTAAAAACATTTTTACTTATTAGCAGGCAGAAAGACACACACATACACACAAGAGAGAGAGAGAGAGAGAGAGAGAGAGAGAGAGAGAGAGAGAGAGAGAGAGAGATTATGAGAGTGAGGGCATGCCAGGACCTCTTGACCTCCTGCCATTTCAAACCAACTCCAGATGCATGCACCATTTTATGCACCTGGCTTTACGTAGATCCTGGACCATCGAACCCAGGCCATCAGGCTTTGCAAGCAGGCACTTTTAACAACTGATCCATCTTTCCAGTCCCCAGCGTTAACAGTTTTTAAAGAACAGCAGGAGGAAGAAAGTAGGTGGATTCCAGGCAAACAAAATACTATCCCAGCACTTGGGAGGCAGAGGTAGGAGGATCACTGTGAGTTTGAGACCACCCTGAGACTACATAGTGAATTCTAGGTCAGCCTGAGCTAGAGTGAGACCCTACCTCGAAAAACCAAAAAATAAAATAAAATAAAAATAAATAAAATAAAATACTATCCCTATTCTCCCTGTCACTTTAGGTACGGACTCTGGGCTGGCAGAGCATAAAGGAAATAAAGCGGGGGGGGGGTGCTCTGGGAATAACTCAGCAGATGCAATGGAAAAAGAAACAGTGAGGGGTGGTCATGCAGGGTCACCCTTGCGACTTCACGCTGAAGCCTTACGCACACTGTCCATTGGACCCTGCCAGGGTCATGGGTCCGCAACAGTATGTTTCCTGCACCATAGGCTAAGGGCTAGAGAGCAGCTCTTGGCTTGAGACAGGATGCCCCATGAGCACCCACAGCGACACCCACCTCTCCCTTCTTCACCGTCATGGACTGCCTGCGGGGCGTGATCTCCTCATTGATGCTGGACAGGAAGTTCTGCGAGATGCGGAGGGCGTCCTGCAGCAGGGAGTGGTCAGGGTGGCTGGCTGGGGTGTGCTTCAGCAAGTCCTGTCCCAAGAGGAAAAATCAGGGCCGTCACAGAGCCTGCAAACCCCACACCCTCGCTGGGTGGAATTCAGAGCCGCAGTGCCTCAGACCCATGGCACTTGTGTGAAGACCACCCTGGGGAGTCCCAAAGGCATGTCAACAAGCCCTGACGTCCACTCAGGGGCTCCCACTGTCAGGATCTAGAGTGGGATTTCTGGGCAGCACAGGATGCTTAGCACTGCTCATGGTCTTGTACCCCAACCTCTCCAGTTGTAAAGACCTAACACCCCTGCATATTGCTGCGTGTCCTCTCACAGACAGAACTGGCCCTGGCCCAGAACTTCTCGTCTGTACCAGAAAGCTTCCAGGCTGCCCTTCCTCCAGAGGAGCTAAGCTCCTTCTGGACCCAGACAGGTTACTGATACCTTCTACCCTAGGAAGGCAATTCCCTTCTGTCCAAAGTGAGAAGCTCCCTGGTTCAAACACATAAAACCTCCTTAGACTCCCAATCCTAACTGCCTCCTGAGTGCTGGGAATAAGGGTGTGAGCCACCACGCCCAGCAGAAGTAAATTTTTAAAATATGTGCATGACATCCCTGTAAATCTATGCTGTATTAATAGGATCTTTCAGATAGCAAGATTAGGGCTGTTGTGGTTTTTTCCCTCAGTATGATCCCTTCCTGACAGCGGGTCTTCTGCCACCTCACCCTCCAGGCTGGGACATGATACTGACCAAGCAGGCTCCCTACCTGGTCTAACGTGGAGCTCGGCACACACTTCAGTGGCATTCACTTTTCCCACTTTGCAGGCCCTTGCCCACGTGGGATAGGGCCTCCTGCCTGTCTCAGCAGGGTACTGTCACCCAGAACTCCTCTGGGAGATCCTGGAAGGAAGAGGTTCCTTGCCTCTGAATCCACAATGAAGGTGTGTGGTGGAAGAACTAGGCACTGGTGATGGCTGAGCAAAAATATGGGTCTGTGATGGTTAGGATTTGTTGTCAACTTGATCTTTTTAATTATCTTGGGTGGGTCTCTGATGTCCACAGGAAGATAGCCTCTCAATAGGAAGAAGGATGTAAGGAAGCTCAGGAGAGCTAGAGATAAACATCCCTTCCTGAGAGGGCTCTGTAGGAAGGAAATTCCAGAGATTCAGGAAGCCATTAAGTCTGGGATAGGGTTTCAAGACCCCACCCTAAGGCTATGTAAAAAGGAAGGAAATATCTCTCTCCTTCTGCCTTGCCTGGCTGCTGGTGCTTCTCATGCATCTCTTTGTCAGCACTGGGGTGAAGCTTCCTCAGCCTTACAGCCTGGACTGAAGACCAGTGGCTCCCCAGGAAGCCTTTAGGCCTTCAGTGCTGGATTGGGACTCTGAGGCCTCCAGCCACATGGACTGAGCAGTGACCACTTCCTTGACTCTCAGGCTTGCAGACTGCTATTGTGGGACTGCCGTGAGCTAATCCAATTAACCCCCTTTTTGTTTACTACAATTCATTCTGTTGGTTCTGTTCCTCTAGAGAACCCTGATTCATACAGGCACCAACCCCAAGACAGAAGAAGCAAAGAGCCCCAGGTAAGAAGGCCCTGCTTGGGCCTGAAGACAGGGAGAGTAGCTGAGCCACTTTGGGAAGCAGAGGGCATGTTCTAGGGTGTGTGTGTGTGACTCACATGAAGGACCAGTGTGCTTCTTGTCACCCGGTCCACAGGCTTGTAGAGCAGGGCTGTGGAGAGAGAGGCAGGGTGAGCGATGAGCACAGTTGGAGGAACCCGAATGCTCCCCTGTGGATTGGTGCTGAGGCCAAGGGGGAGGGGAAGCCCTGCCTCCCCTCTGCTAGGCAGTGAAGACAAACCCAGGGCACCTGCCTGCCATGCCCTGAGCTTTGAGTCTGGGGTTGCTACTCAGGTTCAAGCCACAGAACAGGCTCGTTTTTTTTTTTTTTTTTTTTACAGAAGTGCTAATGCCTAAGTCTCAAAAAGGCAGGAACCAACTGGAATGCTCTTGGCCTGATGGGTGCTCTGGGATGAAAGCCTATGGTTCCCCCTGGGCTGGCCTCAAACTCATGATCCTAATGATTTTGTTCTGAACACAGGGGTTCTAGGTATACGCCATCAGGCTGGGCTTCGTAACAGCATTCAAAATGCCTGGCAGTTTGTGGGTGCTTGCTAACTCCTACAATTTCTTTCCAGTGCTGCTGCTGGTGACAATGGCAACCATGACATCTAAATGCCCCATTGTGACTCCCCAATGTGCCACTGTGACATCACAATACCCACTATGACATCACAATGCTCCACTGTGACATAATAATGCCCACTGTGATATCACAATGCCTAATGTGACACCACACTGCCTACTGTGACATCACAATGCACACTGTGACATCACAATGCCCACCGTGATATCACAATACCCAAGTGTGACATCACAATTTCCCACTGTGACACCATAATACCCCAATATTATATCACAATGCTCACTGTTTCAACACAATGCCCACTCTGACATCACAATATTACACTGTGACATCATAATGCCCCACTGAGACATGAAAATGCACATTGTGATATCACATTGCCCAGGTGCCATCACACAGCCCCACTGTGACATCACAATGCCCCACTGTGACATCACAATGCCCCGCTGTGACATCACAATTCCCACTGTGACATCACACAGCTCTACTGTGACATCACAACGCCCCGCTGTGACATCACAATGCCCCACTGTGACATCACGATGCCCCACTGTGACATCACGATACCCAATGTGACATCACAATGCCCAATGTGACATCACACTGCCCCGCTGTGACACCACAATGCCCTACTGTGACATCACAATGCCCACTGTGACATCACAATGCCCCACTGTGACATCACAATGCCCTACTGTGACATCACAATGCTCTACTGTGACATCACAATGCCCACCGTGACATCACAATGCCCCACTGTGACATCACAATGC
>PVHP010045552.1:0-13644 GCA_004024765.1 Zapus hudsonius | reverse complement strand
ATAAATCATGTTATTTGAAAGAATCCAGTGTAAAGGTTCCTACCATAGGAATCAGACTTCATGGACCTCGTGGGCTGAGCTGATGGCTGCCATTCTAGAGTAAAAGAAGCTCTCTAGGCATGAAAGATGTCACAAATCACACAAGCAGTCAGGTGCCTGTAGAAGCCACGACTACTGTCCTGTTTCAAATGATGAAGTAACCAGGCTTTTTCATTAGACCATAAGAGAAAAGACAGTTTTGAACATTCTTGCTACTGGGAGCCAACAGAAGCCACCAGACAGCAGAGTAAATGACACTAGCTCATGAACAGCTGCTGCTGATGGGGAGTCTGAGGGAAGCTGGTGACAGGCATCTGGCTGCCAGCTCATATCAAGGGAGCTTCTACCAGGGATCATCAAACAGACTCCAGCTGGGCTGCCATTTCTGCTGGGAAACCATGGCCCTGCTCTTCCAGAAAGGCACTGTGTTTATCTCAGGTTGCTTTTGTGTGTGGTGGGGGGGGGGTTGATGGGGTTCCCAATACATTCCAACTCAAAGACAGAAAAAGCATTTTCAAAAGCAGGGAGCAAGAAGGTCTCTTTGGGACAGCAGTGAGCAACAGCAAATGTGAAGTGAAATTCAATCTTGAGCATTAGGTAGAGGACAAGAACAGGAAAAGAGGTGAGAGCTAAGAACAGAATAACTAGAGCCATCTTTGAAATTTCCAATGAGAGAAGTGCTGGATAGGAGCCAATGCAAATGACTACAACTGAGGAAATTCAAGCCCAAATGGAGGTACAGTGATCCTTCACCACTAGAAAGAACTGGGCACATTTTCCATTTCTTCCTCCTAAAAAACTAAAATGTGAAATTTCCCAGTGCTCAAATTCTAATAAATCATGTCAATTGCTTAGGCTTCTCAGTGTAAAGTATTTCTCTTTTTGAAAAAGGTTATTGATATTTCCTAAATTCTATTAAGTAAAATATTTCAATTATTTCCTTTTGTTAACATTATGATCTAGAGACTTCAATTCAGTCACCCAAACTAAAATACTTGTGAGAAGACAGTAAAACTGAGTTCTTCTTTTGTCTCAGATTTTTCTATTAAAAATAAGTTTGAGCACAAAAATTAATTAGCTATAGTATAAAATTTTATAGGTAAGGATGAACTTTATCTTAATATTCTAGGAAGTGGCTAGTATACTATAATAACTTTGTTACTAGAATTAAACCTAAAGAGAAATTCACTTGTGCTAAAGTACAAAGAATTTGAAAATAAATATGGTTATTCTACCAAAAACTAGTAACTGCTCCTTTAAGAAAAGCATAAAATGCAGAATAGAAAAAAAATGTCTTTGGTCCATTATCCAAATATAAGTGTATTTTCCAGAATACATTTTTTCAAGTGCACAGGAACCATGCTTTCATAGTTATCATCTTCTTCCTGTATAATTTGTTATTGCGCATGAAACCTTGCTGTTTTAAGGATAGTAATAACATCAATGACAAGGATGAACAGTTCCATGTTACAGCTACCTTGTACCCCCATCTCCAGTGTACCTCCTCCTGTACAGGAAGTGAAATTATTTCTCATGATATTGAATATAGCATCCCTAGAATTCAGCCTCATTCTTTAAATAAGGTACTATTATGTAATCTGCTCAAAGTCACACCATGAGGTATCCCATACTCAGCCACTTTCACTGGGCTTCCTGATCACACTGTAGGGTTGTCCACAACACTCACTACCTGACATTATTTGTCACTAAATAGAGTTGTTGGTGAGAGAAGGCTACTGGGATTCCCCCAGAATCTTTTGTGTTGGCTTAGTTCTTTGGATAGCTTTATCTATCTATCTATCTATCTATCTATCTATCTATCTATCTATCTATCTATCTATCTATCTTTGTTATCCAAAATTGAATACATTGTATGAGCGAATATTGTGTTAGTATCCCCATTTACCTCCTCCCTGTCCCCCAACAACTGGGTATCCTTCTCAGTGAGCATACTGAATCAATCTATGGGGTAGGGGGTTATAGAAAGCACAAGAGGTAGCCAGGTTTCCCCCACTTTTGTGTGTTGTTGCTGACGGGGGCCATGTCTCTGGATATTCTCCTCCACCATGGCTCTTACAATCTTTCCACCCCCTTTTCTGCTCAGCTCCCTAAGTCATGGTAGATAGCTTTATTTTTAAGGAGAGAAAGAAATGTAGGTATATTATGTAAAAATGTATTGTTATCTGTCTTAAACCCATACATAGCTCCTGCCAGATAGATGCAAACTTGTCCCAGAGCTCTCTAGAGCCTTCTTGTGCCTGAGCTCTTTTCTGTTAGTTTTGTGAGGACAGACATACTCTGTGTCTACTACATGATTCAAACAAGTATTTATAGGAAAAACAAAAATATCATCCCAAACACTTATCAACTCTGGTCCTCTATTGTTCATTGGGTCTGGTTTGGAGCAATCTGAAGAAGAAGCCATGATTTTGGAGCAGAAGACAGAATTCATAAGAACAAATTCTCCTGCATGGGAGCTACCATAATTATGGGTCAAGACACATAAAAACAATTATCTCTCTTCTCTTTTCACTACTTCCCTATCATCACACTCGTCTAACAGAAAGAAAAGGTTAATTTCATTAAAATGATACAGACCCTAGAATTGAAGTTGCCATAAAAACACTTATTTTCTCACTCCTATGTGCATACCAAGCTCAAGTTCAAATAAAAGGAAACACCTCGGAGCTTTTAAACAACTCTTACTAAACAGACAGGAACTTTAGTCAGTAGATGATACCATTTCATTTCACTTCAATAGAGCTCCTACTGTGAGTTGAATACCTTATGACCTTGGAGAAGTGGTGCCCACAAGCAGAGAGGCAGGAAACCACAAAATCAGAGAGGTAACTAGTCCATGTTTGCCCTGGAACCTCCCAGGTTTACAGCTAATCTGCACACATTAAGGCTCTCCATGGACTCAATTGTGCATCTAATTTACAAAGGAAACATGTGTCATAATTGCTTAGGTTTAACAGCAACACCCTGTTTGTCCAGTGGTTACTTACCTAGAACCTCACGTGTCCACAACTTAGCATGAACCCAGAAGTGACAGTGAGAAATGTAATGAGCCAGGGCAAAGTTCATGTCTTGGGGTTTAGTTCTGTGACTCTTGGGTGAGGCTTCATCTAAAGCAAGTCAATTTCATCTTTACGTAATGCTACCCAGCATGACTCTAAGATTTGTCAGTCCAGAAATAGATTAGAAGTATCAGTGTTTAAAAAGTGATTAACTCGATCACCTGGTAGATGGCAAAAGAAAGAAAGATAATCAAGGCCAGGAAGTCCATAGCTAACCTAGATCTTGGTGGCCTCTTAGAGTTGATAAACCATCACACTTTTTTCTCAGAGACTCAACACCTTATAACCTAGTCTGTCAATAAATGTCAGGAAGGATGAAATCTTGATTTTTTTTTTTGCATTTCACATGGCAGCTTACATGCCAAATTCCCATAAACATTCTTGCATGTTGGTTTTACTTTATTCTGTTTCCTGTTTGTTTCCTCTCTAGAACCTTCTGCTCTTTATGCTCATGTCACCAGTGACTTTTCAGTGAGGTCCAGGCATCAAAGACTCTATGTTCATCATTGACTATCAAAATACTAGTTCTGAGACCATTACATTAGAAGGGTTTGAGAAATAAACAATGAGGAAATAAAGAAATGTCACCAGGGAAGCATTTATATTCCTGGATTACTACACATTACTTTAGAGACTTGTCTTTAAATTTAAGAATGGTCCATTGACAGATGATAAAAGATATTTGTTTTGTGGAAAGATTTGTTTTGTGGAGACAGTTAACTATTTATTGAATGGTTGTTATAGTCAAGGAGCACTGGTCCTTAAAATAACATAACAAGATTGTATGATTAATCCTCACTTCACTGATGAAGATGCTGAAATTAAGCAGCTTTCCAATTTCAGGCAATTAATAGTAAAACCTGCTATAAGCCTGAGGTCTATATATTTCATTACTTACATGGGTAAAGCTTCGATTATCTTCATTTGAGGAATGAGTCATGTCTGAATGCTGGATGTGCCAGAAACAAGACTTGGAATTCAAAGGATCTAATTAGGATGGGAGGAAGGCCTTGTAAACTGGGTCTTAGTCTTTGAGATTCAAGGCACAGGTTCAAAGGGCATAAGTGTCATAAAAAGACAGAATCAAGAGTCCCATGGAAACAGGATCTGAGTCACTCTGCAGCCCACTAAACTCTAGCTTCCACCCCCACACTTTCCCAAACAGTTCTCATTAAGGTCACCAATGACTTTGACATCTCCAAATGCAATGAATGACATTTGGTTTTTGTCTTGTACGGCATCCCAGGAGCATTTGGTTTTCTGACCATTTCCTCCTTTATGAATCATTGTTTATCCTGGGCTTCCCTGGTCACACTTTCTGCAAATCTTCCTCTTCCCTGTCTGCTCCATCTCAGTCCCATTTGAAACTGCATCCTGAACCTCCGTAATAAATGTGGGATTTTCCCAAGACTAAGGTAAAACTTCCTTATTCTGTGTCTTCAGTCTTTTCTTTCTCCTTTTCTCTTCTCTCCTTCTCTTCTTAGTCTCTCAATAAACTCATCATTTCTGTGGCTTTAATTATTGACTGGTAGCAGACTAACATCTTGGGCCCCATCCTTCATTACCTACATTACCTCTGGGCTTCAGGCTTGATTTTCCAACTGCTTGCTTGGCATCACTTATTAAGTATGTCAAAACAAGTTCAAACTTTAAAAAGAGGTAACTCAACATCTCAGCCATGTCTTTGTGTGTTCGTGGGAGATGGAACCTAGGGCATCTAGCATCCTAAACATGCACTTGAGCTACTTCCCAGACCCTGAAGATTTATAGTTTTTCTAACCTTCAAGGATGAGCCCCTCTACCCACTTGAGCAAGCTAGGGATAGTATGCATCCATATCTTGGTCTCCTGCAAATCTCATCTAAGCCTATCAAGTTAAACTTCAGAGGATCTGTAGACTCTGCCCATATATGCTTCTTTTGAGAAGCTCAGTTGCAGTAGATATCCTTTATATTGTGTCAAGAACCACTCCTAACTTGTCTCTCCACCTCCACTCTCAGGCACCATCTGATTCATTCTTTGTGCTGCCACTAAAGACAGCTTTCAAAATCTACTGTAACTATGGCAGAAAACTCCAAGTTTTTAACATGGTTTACTTATTTCTGAAAAACCTAATTTGAGTCTTAATTTCTAGACCATCCCAATCAAGTCCAGTTCTGCGTAGCTGGGCTCAAGCTAAACATAGGCATAATTCAGGCTCCTGCTACCTTTACTGCCTTAACACTATCTTCTGCCTTCGTGAATTCTGTCATCACCTGCCCTTGGCAATCATGAGTATTTGTCAAGGGAAAAAAGGGGGAATTCTTTAAGAAGCAAGGAGTACCCATAAGTGATATGTAATGCAAGAGTGAACAGTGTGCACAATTGAGGTAAACGTGATTTGGGCAGTGTGCCATTTATTTAGAAGCAAATAAATGCCTGGCAATTTCTTTGATTTTACAAAGCTGAGTTAATGTCACCAAGTTTTTATTGTTGTGGTTCTTGCTGTTTGGGGCAAAGTGTGTTTCCAATTAACTTTTAATTCATAAATTAAGACATGTTTCATGATATAAATATAGAACAATTTCCTTTATTGGAATAAGACAATTATTTTCAGCAGCTTCTAAGTAACAACTCTGGGGACATACCTTAGCTGGTAAAGTGATTGCATTGCAAGCAGGATTATCTGAGTTTAATCCCCGCCAGCCATATAAAAGGATATCTGGTGTGGTGGCATATACCACATATACTCTCCTTGTATTCCCAGCAATAGAAGGAAGATAGAGGTGGGTTCCTGGGGCTCATTGGTCAGCCAATCTAGACTAATTGGTGAGCACTGTGTCTATGAGAAGCCCTGTATCAAAAAAAGGCAGATGGTGTAATTGAGAAATGACACAAGAAGCTGTCCTCTGCCCTTCAAATGTGCATGTGCATGTGCACATGCATGTACAACCACAAACATGAACATTTCATCCATGTACAGAAGTGCTTAAAATGTAACACACCTGCTTAGAAATAGCTTTGCATAAACATGTAATTTAATCAACTTTGAAAATATTTCTTATCCCTTCCTGCCTCTAGTAATTTCTTTCCCACTAAGAGCTTACTACAAGATCAAAATGTCATCCCCAGGAAATTCATATTTCTTGAATTGTTTTCAGTGTACCACCTTAGCAAATATCCTTCACTCATTCTGTGTGGTTGGAGTAGGACCATTCCCCAGCTCTGGGACCCACCCTGCATAATCAAAGCACACTGTCTCTTTATGTGAGGATAACCTCGAGGTATCAGATGGAGTGAATGAAAGGGTGCTTAGAAACCTGGTAAAGAATTATTTAGAAGCATATTCATGAGGATTTCCAATAGAAATTAACATGTATCAGTGGACTGTGGTGGTTTGAATGTGAATATATATCCCCTATAGCCTCAGGTATTTTTTGATTAAGGTTAAGCTTCCTGCTTAAGTCTCCAGCCACCTGCTGGAGGAGGTGTCCCTGGGGGCAGACCCTAGGGTCCAGCCCTAAAGTGTGTTTGGGGGTGGATCTGAGAGAGCAGTTTGAGTTCTGTTGTTTCATACTTGGTTGTTTGTGGTTCTGTTTGTTGGTGGTTTCTCTGCCTGGATTTATGAAAGGGACCCAGCTTCTTCAGCCATTAATGAACTTCCCTGAATCTGTAAACCAGAACTAAACACCTTCTTCCCATAAACTGTGTTTGGTTAGATATTCATCCCAGCATAGCTGAGCTGATTACAACATGAACTCAATGAGATTAACACGGGTAGCCACTACCTAGTCAACTGGGGCTCTGCTGAGAACACAACGAGATTAAAGGCAAATGTACCTGTGTTCTGAACTGGGACAATTTGTTGGCTAAACTCTCCTTGTCAAGAACTTTAACCTTGCTCATAAACTTTTCCTCTCTACATTTCACTTTTCTCGTATTTTTTGCCTTCTTCTACCATAGATCTGATTAGCTACTGTACTTGTTGCTGTAACCAAAGTCTCTCTTCAGTTTCCTTTTTGGCCCTGTTGTTTTTTGTTTGTTTTTTTGTTTTTGCTTTGATACAAGGTCTAATGTAGCCCAGTCTGTTCTTTAACTCAGTAAGTAGTCAGGGATGACTTTAAACTTATGATCCTCCATCCTGTACTTCAAAATTGCAAGGGTTACAGATGTACACTACCATGTGTTCTACCAACTAACCTGTGTCCTCAGACATATTACACTGTACTAGTCAGTAAATTGATTTTGGCCAGGAATTTGTATATATGTATTTGAGACAGGATTTCCCTCTAGACCAGGTTGGTCTCAAACTTATGGTGACCCCCTAGCTCTTCCTCCCACTTCCTATGTCTTCAATTAGTGTTGGTGTTTCTTTTCTACAACTGATCTTTTGATTCCAAGCAAAATACAACAAAAGCAGAGGAACCAATAATTATAAGTTTATACTATGCCAATAATTAACCCAATATGCTCTTCAAGTTTGGAAATACATAATTAAGGTTACCTTTGAGAAAAGAAAGTTGTCTTTGTTGCCATAACATTCCAAAGAGGATAAATTACCCACAGATACAAACAAAGGCTGAAAGGAGATTTAAATCATGACTCCAAAACTAGCAACACACTTACTTTTAAATCAATAATAAGTTTAACCCTCTTTTTTCCTTTGTCCTAACAAAATCACCACTTACATATTTGAATGCTATATTCCAGGAAAAGCTTTCACTTACAACATTTTTGCAACTATAGTATTTAAAACATTCTATGTTTCCAGTTTTACTTGAAATGGAAACTTTGTTGCATGCCTTATTTTTCTACTGTTCACAATGACCAGTCAGTTGGCCACACAACATAGCACTGCAGTTCGCTTAAAAATTAAATCACATATTGGGTAGGAAGGCTACAATGGGTTGAAGTTTCTGAATCCATTCACAGTCTCTGGGGACCATTAAAGAGCTATTATTTCCTTTCCAAGTAATAAGGATTCCATCTTATCTTACTTCCAGATCACTCCAGGTTCTTCCACATTATAGGTCTACTGAAAACAAAAGTGATGATTCCAAGACCTTTAGTAAACATAAATTTACTTCCTTTAGCTGAAAGACACATGATATGGCCAAAATATGCAATGAAGACAGTTTCTCCATGTGGTGGTCCAAGAAACTTCCAAGAATTTTTTATAAATGCCTCCTCTTCTCTTTCTGCCCATGGTGGTGAGTGTTCAGATATCTAGCCTTGAGAGCTACCAGCAAAACCATCCAACAGCAGGCTTTGTGAACTGACATCCGGAGCCAGTGTTTTAGTCTGCCAGTACTACTGTAACAAAAAATCAAGTGAATGACTGTGTGTTGTGTGACTTCCTGGGAGGACCCAAACAAATGTCTATTGATTCCAGATAGGGTGCTGATGACAGACCAAAGAAGTGATCCTTCCCAGTCTAGCTTAGTGAGCCAGTGAGTTTATCAGGGTCATTTACAGGAGTATGAGTTAGAGGTCACCTATAAGAGTATGAGTGAGGGGTCACTTATAGGAATATGAGTGAGGGGTCACTTCCAGAGGTATGAATAAGGGGCTACTTACATTGGCAATGATGAATCAGAGACAGAAGCCTCAACCAAAGCCCATCCTAGGATGAGTGACAACTCTTAAAAGCTGTGTCCCTGGAGTTCCCTGCACAACCTGTAGGCAGCATAGCGCACTGGAAAGTCACCGCAACTCAGCATTGTAACTGCTCACAGAACCTTGGGAATGGGCCTTAAGACCCTTATAACTTTCAGGAGCTTTGAAATACTCATACATTTCATTTCCGTTCTAGGCCTCGTATGTTTCATTTACTCCCAGAGGTCCTCTAGGAGGGACTGTTTCTGTTCAGAAGAAATCGCTACACAACAGAATCAAACAACAGAAAATCTAGAAGGATTTTTTTTTAACAGTTGTGAAGACCAAAGAGTCAAGATTCAGGCCCTGGCATATTCAGTGTCTGGTGAGGACTTACTTTCTATTGTCTCCCCGTGAGGTCACATGGGGAAGGAGTGAAGATCTGTCTTGACTCTCTATTATAAAGGCACCAATCCCATTCATGAGTGCTGCCTTATGACTTAATCACTAAGCATCACTTCTTACTACTATCACTTTGGAAGGTAAAATTTTAAAATACAAATTAGGAGGGACAAAAACTTACAGAAAACAGCAGCTGGAATCTTTGAATCTTGTAAATACTACAGCTCTTTTCATGGGATACCTTTTTTCATTGCTGTGGAATCTGAGTACTACTCAAGCCCATCTACTTTTGGGACCTTCATTCACTGCTGGTGGGAATGCAAACTTGTACAACCACTATGGAAAGCAGTATGGAGGCTCCTGAACAGGATGGATACAGTACTACTAGTGAACCCAGCTATCCATCTACTGGGCATCTACCACCAAGTTTCCTTGCCAAAACACAGAGACACTTGCTCAAACATGTTCATAGCAGCTCACTTCATAACAGCAAAGAATTAGAATCAACCCAAATGCCCATCACTGGATGAATGGATATCAAAGATGTGGTACATATACACTATGGAATTCTATGCAACTGAAAGGAAAAAAATGACATAATGAAATTTAAAGAATAATGGACAGACTTAGAGCAGATCATTCTTAGCAACCACGCACAAGAGCAGAGAGCCAAGTGCCACATATCTATCCTCATATGTGGTTCCTAACCATGTTAAACAAGAACATTAAGAAAATCTTTCAGTGGCTGTAAAAGGGAATGGAAAGAATTGGGGGTGGGTGGGGAGTGGGAGGACTCATACAGTAAACTTAACTAACAATGAATTGACACCACAAAACCCTAGCTTTTATACAGTAAGCCCCTGAGGAAGCTAAGGGCACCACCTTGTATAAGGGACCATGAGTAGAGTGGGAGGAAGCCTAATCTCAAGAATAATTGCTCAGGCCTGCATCTCCCTCTCCCAGTTATTGGTTTCTTTCCACACTGATCTGTTGATCAAAGAGACCCAAGAGGTCCCCAAAACGTGACAGACTTCTGTCAAAACTCTCGAATACCTGTCCCAGGCCTAAGGTAAGACCCTATTGCTGAAGAAATCACAGAATGACACCAACACCAAGAGATCCTGATAGATCCAGAATGGTAACCAGCTCCCAGATGGTAGCATGTGCATCACTGGAAGGTGTTTCATGAGCTGCCAGGGGAAACTGATCAATGATATTTGGAAAAAGCAGAGACCACTGATATACAATATAGACAGTTGTCACAAGAATTCTGAACACACTGCTATGTGGAAGAGACCAATAAGTTAAGAAATGCTCATCTGTGCAATAGTGGCACTAAACCGAGGAGAGTAATCCAAGGCTTACTGATTGGCTAAGAGATCTGCTCATTGACAAGGAACCCTTAACTGGAACTGGGACACATGGCATAATCCTATGGGGACCAAGATTTTTGGGCTCCTAGGGGAAATTCCCACTACCAGAGACCTACAGAGAGGCTATACCCATTAGGAGCTAGCTAAAATAGCAATGTTGTCTCATTTAACCTATATTGATCTCACTCTCTGATGGAGATTCTGCTTTTATTTCTCAGAAGGCAGTGAGAGAGCCAGGGACAACTCAATTCCATCAACAAGACATTGGATGATGGCTGACATCTTGGCAGGAGACAAACCACACCTAGCCTTTACACAGGGTCCAAATGAAACCTCTGAGAAATTGATGGGACAAACAGGAGACCAATCACCACTACAAGTCTGATAACCCATGAAAGGTCAATGGAGACAGATACCAATGATCCCCAACACAACCCAGGGCAAAGATCCAGAGATACTTAAGATCTCAACAACAAAGCAGACTCAAAACTCACCCACTATGACTCAGGGAACTGAGCAGAAGATGGGGCGGATAGAATGTAAGAGCCATAGTGGGGGAGAATATGCAAAGAAGTTGCCCCCCCTCAGCAACAATACACAAAATGGGAAGAAAAAAAAAGAAAGAAAAACTGGCTACCTTGGTGCAATTCATATCCCCCTAACCTATGGAGAGATTCAGTATGCGCACTGAGGAAGGACCCCAGTGGATAGGGGACAGAGAGGAGGGAAACAGGGATACCTTCACAAGATTTGCTCATACAATGTATATACTTATTCATAATAATGATATAAAAAAACCTTTCAGGAAGCAAGGATACCTGGGAGAATGAAGCCATAGGAGAGCAGTGTCTGCCTCCCCTTCTCTAGTTTGCTGCTGTCTTGAACGGAAGTGATGTCACCTCTTAGCAGCGCACAGGCCAGCTCTCACAGGGTGGGGCTGGTGAACCTTCTGACAGGTGACAATGGCAGATGTCAGGCCTTGCTGACTTTATGAATCTGTCCTGTACCTTGAGATGTGAGTAATTGGACAACTGCTACAAAAAGTGTTCTCTAAGAATAGACTCAGCAAGCCAAAGCGTTTTATGAATTACATTTTATCAGTTTCCAAGTATTCTCTATATCGTTCTCAAATATTAGAAACTTACCAGCAAGAATAAATATACTGTTTTACCCTGAAATTTTACAAACATTATAATATATGTGTTTGTGTATAGAAGATGACTGAAATTCAGTCATCCAAGTTTTTCCTCTCCTGATTCCTAAAAAAAAAATTAAAAAATAGTTCTTTCTGCTTGTTTTATTCCTATTTGACTTTTCAGTTAACATTTATGTCAACTTATGCTGAGGCATTTCTTTTCATCTTTACCGTTATGTATAATTCTGAAGATTCTCTTTTTCTCTGCCATTCTGCTATCCCTGACCCTTACAAATCTTCATATATGGTCATACTCTAACCCCTTCCCTCAACCTTCCCTCCCTTCCTCTCTCTTTCTTCTTCGTTTCTTCCTTTGCAGTGCTGGGAATCAAACCTAGGGCCTCACACATGTCACACATGCTAGACAAGTGTGTACCATTGCCTTACATCCCTAGCCCTTGTTATATTTGCATAATAGGTGGGTGCTGAATACCTTTTAGTACCACATTTACTTTGAGTCCTTGGAAACAGACACATTTGTAGATCTAATGAGTAAAGAGAATTAGAGGTGCTATTAGGTTGATAATTAGTGTTAGATTTTGTTTATCTTTCATGTTTATAAGTCTAATTTAAATTGCACAATCACTTTGATTTTTCATCTTCAGTATGGAATGCTAAACATTTTAATGCCTTTATAAGAAAAAGATGTTTTTATAAGAAAAAAGACCACGTAACTTTATTAATATTTAGTTCCCCTGTGATTTGTGAGGTACTTTGGAAACAAGTTCCTACTCTGTATCTCCCATCTTAATTACTAATTAGCATTGTATTCTCCATGTTAAATAGGATTGGGCAATAGACTACTCTTCTAATCAATTACAGGTGATTATACTCTGTTGGATCCCCCCTCCTTGAAAACAAAGTGATGCTCACTAGGAAGTATTTATGTGTTGCTTCCTATCATGGAGATGTAGCCATGTAGAAAACCAGCAGGTATTCAGGACCCCTGGATGGTCTTCCTGTGATACCAACAGCTACTATATTAGATCTAATCCAAAGAGAAAATATTCAAGGTCTGAAACACCAATAAAAATATTAGTATGTTTTTGCTTTCGAGTTTGATAAAATAAATGGTGTTCAGAGAATGATGTCACCATCTCTTTTTCTTCCCTAGTCCTAGGCTTCTCATACTCTCTTGTAGAAAAGTAGAGCCCCAGTGTATGAATGCTTGAAGCCACCTTAGCTCTCCTGTCAGATGCCTAAAGCACCCAATTCGCTTGAAATCAGTATGTAATGTGGTAGAGTGCTTTCGTCATACTCCCTACAATTCAGCAACATGGAGCAAGGGCAGGCAAACAGGAAGCAGTTAGACATGTGTTCACCCTATGATTCAGCAAGTTGGCTGCTGAGTATTTACCCAAGAGAAATAAAAACATTTCCTCACAGAGACTTGTATGTGAATGTTCATGGCAGCCTTATTGATCATGAACATAGCCCCAAACTGGAAACAGTCCAATGTCGAACACTGGGGATGGATAAACACAAGGTGTTTCAGCAGTCAGTTGAGTAGAGCACTAAGCAGCAATAACAAGAAAGACAACAGTATAGGTGAATGTCAGTCATGAAGCTGAATGAGAGACAGGAGACGCAGAAAGCTGCATGCTGTAGGATCCTTTCAGAAACATGGACTCCTCTATGACTTTGGAAAATGCACAGTAATCTGTAGTGACAACACATCACTACTTATTTGGGGCCATCATGGAAACTAGTTGGGTCATGACAATGTCCTGTCTGTCTTGACTCTATGGGTGATCTCACAGGTGTTTAAATGCCACCTGCCAGCGTCATCCACATCTCAGTGAGGTAAATTATTATTTATGTAAAGCATGCCTGGCAAGAGAAAATGAGATTCCCTGAAGTCCTGACTAAGTTCTAGATGTATGTTTGGCATGCAGAAGAACCCTGCAATTGAAGAGACTGCTTCTGGAAAGACGCTGAGGTGAACATAAATTTGTTGCAAGCTGCTAGGAAATTCAGCAGGG
>PVHP010045551.1:0-13687 GCA_004024765.1 Zapus hudsonius | reverse complement strand
TTTTCGGGGTAGGGTCTCACTCTAGCCCAGGCTGACCTGGAATTCACTATGTAGTCTCAGGGTGGCCTTGAACTCATGGCAATCCTCCTACCTCTGCCTCCCGAGTGCTGGGATTAAAGGCATGCGCCACCATGCCTGGCTTCCCCATCTTTATCTTTCTTGATCAGACAAGAATCTGGCTAGGCCAGGTAGGGAGTGGCCTGGAGCTCCATCTCTGGGCAGGTGTGGGGGAGCAAGACTACTCAGTGGCCTTGCTTAAAATCCCCTGGCACTAGGTCAAAGCTGAGGCCTTGGCAGGGAGGGATGGGTGAGATGCTCAGTCCCAGGCCTGCCTCACTCCCCACTCCCCTCCCAGGACATTCAGGAGGTGCAGGGATACATGCTGATCGCTCACAATCAAGTGAGGCAGATCCCCCTGCAGAGGCTGCGCATAGTACGAGGGACCCAGCTCTTTGAGGACAACTACGCCGTGGCCGTGCTAGACAATGGAGACCCTTGGGACCATGCCACCCCTGCCACAGGGGTGGTCCCAGGAGGGCTGCGGGAGCTGCAGCTTCGAAGCCTCACAGGTACCTTCATTGCCCCATACTGACTGCCAACCTGGAGCCCCCTCTGGTTGCATGAAGGCTGGGGCCAGAGCTCTGGTGGTGTGCTTGTCTCGCATAAGCAAAGCCCTGGTGGTTTGACTGATTTCAGGAGGCCTCACCAGGTCACAATTTTATCATTGGAATGCAGGGCTGAGTCCCCCTCACCCCCACTTTGCTGAGTACAAGCCTGCAGTGAACAACCTGTGGAAATGCATGTGTGGAGTCCTTAAGTACTGTCACTAATCCTCCAGTGATCCAGTGTTCCCCCACCCCCAAGGTAGGGTCTCGCTCTATACCAGGCTACCTGGAATTCACTATGGAGTCTCAGGCTGGCCTTGAACTCATGGTGATCCTCCTACCTCTGCCTCCCGAGTGCTGGGATTAAAGGTGTGCGCCACCACCCTGGGCTCTTTTCTTTTATTGTGACAAGGTTTTGCTGTATCCCAGGCTGACCCTGACCCTGTGGCAGTCCTCCTGCCTCGGCCTCCCAAGTGCTGGGATCACAGATGTATACCAATCTATCTGGTCTTCTTCAGTGTTACTCTCACTTTACAGATGAGAAAACAGAAGCACGCAGCATCATTAACAGAGCTAGTTGGTAAAGGGAGAGTTCAGTCATTAGAGACTTTGGAGATTGGAAAGATAGCTTAGTAGGTAAGGGATTTACCTTTCAAGCAGAAGGACCTGAGTTTGATTCCTCAGAACCCACGAGGAAAGGTGCTGGGCATGGTGGTGGGCGTTTGTAACCCCAGCGCTGGGGAGGCAAAGGCAGGTGGATTGCTGGGCATGCTGGCAGCCAGTCTAACCTACTGGGTGGGCTCCAGGCCATTGAGAAGCTCTGTTTAAGATAGACAAGCTGTGCATGGTGGCCCACACCTTTAAACTCAGCACTGGGGAAGCTGAGGTAGAAAAAAAAAAAGTCGGGTGTTTTGGCGCACGCCTTTAGTCCCAGCACTGGGGAGGCAGAGGGAGGAGGATCTCTGTGAGTTCACGGCCAGCCTGAGACTACATAGTGAATTCCAAGTCAGCCTGGGCTAGAGCGAGACCCTACCCCCCACAAAAAAAAAATTCCCAAGAAACAAAAGGTAGACAGCATTCCAGGAATGACACCAAGGTTGTCCTCTGGCCTCCACTTGTACCTCTGCTCACTTGTGCACAGGCAACATACACACACACACACACACATATACACAAATGCCAGAGACTTTTTGTTACTCTGGTCTTGGGGCTTGAACCCAGGTGCGTGCAGGGCTCTTGTTCCATGTGCACTGTGCATGGGTGGGCTGACTCGGTGTTCATGTGGGGGCAGGTCTTGGCAGGGCTGGACCATGCTAAAGGTGCCTCCCTGTCCCTTGGAGAAGGCAGGAGGCCCCCAGGGAGGTCAGGAAGTACTGATGATTGCCTGTTCCACAGAGATCCTGAAAGGAGGGGTTCTGATCCAGCGGAATCCTCAGCTCTGCTTCCAGGACACGATTTTGTGGAAGGACATCTTCCACAAGAACAACCAGCTGGCTCCCATGGAGATAGACACCAACCGCTCACGAGTCTGTAAGCCACATCGATCCTGCCTGTGACCTCTCTCCTCTGACAGCCCACCTGACCTCAGGGCCATGCCCAGGCACCCACCTAATCCACTTCCCCCCTTTCAGACTCTTACCCTTCTGAGTCTCCTCTGGCCGGTGTCTCATTCTGGGCTCCTGTGCCCTGCGCCTCTCACCGCCATCCATCCGGCTCACACTGCCCCCTCCTCTCACTGCCTCCCTTCGCTTCTGTCCTCAGGCCCACCCTGTGCCCCTACCTGTAAGGACAATCACTGTTGGGGAGAGAGTTCCCAGGACTGTCAGATCCGTGAGTCTCAGGGAGGCCCAGTGTCTTTGGAAAAGGGGAAGGGAGTGTGGGGTGGGATCACATCCCAGATGATGCTCGTGAGGGTACCCAGGTCCTGCCCACCCCTCATCCTGCACTTTCCCCAACAGTGACTGGCACTGTCTGTGCCAGCGGCTGTGCCCGCTGCAAGGGCCGGCTACCCACTGACTGCTGCCATGAGCAGTGTGCTGCTGGCTGCACGGGTCCTAAGCATTCTGATTGCCTGGTATGTGTCTGTCTACTCTGTGCCCCTGAGCCTACCCTCCAGAGTGCAAGGGGGTGGGCCCTTTGCCTGGCATTGCCCTGATGCCTCTGGCACACCAGGAAGAAACACTCCACTCCAGTGACCACCAGTGGCTTGTCTCTGCCAGGCCTGTCTGCACTTCAACCATAGTGGCATCTGTGAGCTGCACTGCCCAGCACTGGTCACCTACAACACAGACACTTTCGAGTCCATGCCCAACCCTGAGGGACGTTACACCTTTGGTGCCAGCTGTGTGACCACCTGTCCCTGTGAGTGCAGAGAGAAGAGTGGTGCTTTGATGGTCTGGTTGGGAGGACGATCTGTGTAAACAGGAGTGTACTGTGTGCCCTTTGCTTTGGGGAACCAGTCAGAACCGGTCATGTTGAGCTGTCCGGTTTTTCTTCTTCCTCCTTTTCTTTGTTTGTTCGAGGTAGGGTCTCACTCTATCCAAGGCTGACCTGGAACTCACTCTGTAGTCCCAGGCAGGCCTTGAACTCATATCCATCCTCCTACCTCTGCCTCCTGAATATTGGGATCAAAGGTATGTGCCACCACACCTGGCATGTTTTATTCATCGTTATTTAATTAAATATTTTTATTTGTTGCAAGGAGAGAGGGGGGAGAGAGAATGGGTGTACCAGGGCCTCCAGTCACTTCAAACAAACTCGAGATACATGTGCCACTCTGTACATCTGCCTTTAGTGGGGACTGGGGAATAGAACCCAGGTCATTAGGCTTTGCAGGCTAATGTTTTAACCACTGAGCAATCTCTCCAGCCCTTTTATTTTTATTTAATTTATTTTTTATTTTTAATTAATTAACTAATTAATTTTTTGGTTTTTCTAGGTAGGGTCTCTCTAGTCCAAGCTGACCTGGAATTCACTATGTAGTCTCAGGCTGGCCTTGAACTCATGGTGATCCTCCTACCTCTACCTCATGAGTGCTGGGATTAAAGGCATACGCCACCACGCCCGGCTCCCTTTTTTTTTTTTTTTTTTCAAATTTATTTATTTGCATTTATTTGTTTGTGTGTGTGAGAGAGAGGGAGAAAGAGAGAAACTATGAGTATGGGCACGCCAGGGCCTTCTGCCACTGCAAACAAACTCCAGATGCATGAGCCACGTCTGACATTGGTACTGGGAAATAGAACCCAGGCCGACAGGTTTTGCAAGCAAGTGCCTTTCACCACTGAGCAACCTCTCTAGCCCTCTCTTAAAATTTTTAACTCATTCGTTTTATTTATGTTTATTTTTTCTACCTGGGGTGTGTGTATTGTGGTATACAGCTGAGGATGAGCGTGTTCTGTGTGCGCATGCCTGGAGGCCAGAGAACATCTGGTGCCCTGCTCTGTCACTCTTCGGCACTGACTGCTTCCTTGAGCTGATCTTGAACCCCATTCTCTGGTCTCAGCCTCCCCCATCGGATGAGGGTTACAGTTGGGTATGCCATGTCCAGTTTTTCACAAGGGTGCTTGTTCAGCAAGCACGCTTCCTGCTGAGCCATCTTCCCAGCCGGGGCCTGGTTCTTTCAACAAGTAGGCAGAGAGACAGGCAGCTCAGAGCCCAGGCCGGGAACTAGACTGCTGTGGAAACCTGACTCTTGCCACTCAATACTCTTCTTGCTTTTCCCTCGCTGGGCCTCAGTTTCCCCACCTGTCAAATGTTGACAACAGTAGTCCCAACCTAATAAAATCCTTAGAAAATCTGACCAAAGTAATGTTTGTCAAGCTTTTATATAGCTTTTTAAATATTTTATATATTTTTTTAATATAGCTTTTTGTATAGCATTTATGTAGTAGCACCCTATGTGCTGACGGATGCTTAGGAACTTGGCTTATACCTCCTTCCATGGCTGATGGAGTGGGCCTTTGGGTCCTGGCTCTAATTCCTTGTGGTTAAGGGTGAGAAGACAAAATGGGAGCAGACTATGGGGTTCAAATTCTAGTTCTTGACTGAGCTTTGTGGCCCAGGAGACAGGAGGATCAGGAAGGAGTTCAGCTGTCTTCCTCAGCTACATATGAGTGTGAGGCCAGGCTGAGTTACATGAGACTGTCTCAAAAATAAAATAAAGCCCAGTGTGGTGGCGCACACCTTTAATCCCAGCACTCGGGAGGCAGAGGCGGGAGGATCACTGTGAATTCAAAGCCAGCCTTGGACTACAGAGTGAGTTCCAGGTCAGTCTGGGATAGAGTGAGACCCTCCCTGGAAAAATTTTAAAAAATAAATAAAATAATGGCATAGTCACTTATTAGCACGAGGTAAGTTGCACAGGTCTATGCTTTGATTTCTGTTGATGCAAAATGCAAATCTAAGTGCTGATTGCATAGGGGTGTTGCAAAGGAGTAAATGAATGTCTCTTGCTCAGACATTGTCGTGTTTGTCTTTTACCTGGGCATGGTAGCCTTGCTCATGGAGGGATATGAGGGTCAGGGCACATGGATTCATGTTCCTGATCTGTGCAGACAACTACCTCTCTACTGATGTGGGATCCTGTACCCTGGTCTGCCCCCTGAACAACCAAGAGGTGACGGCCAAGGATGGAACCCAGCGGTGTGAGAAATGCAGCAAGCCCTGTGCCCGAGGTACCCACCCCACTCCCAGGCCACACAGTCCCTGCCTCTGTTGCCCAGCCCAGTTCAGCCCAGGCTGCCTCACCATGCTTACGTTCTCTAGGCCCCAAGCCTGTTGTCCCTGGCTCTCTCCAAATCAGATCCCCAAGTCTTCCTGTATCTCCAGTAGGGTGCAGGGACTGATGGCCACCTGAAGGGATAGCACACGGGCCCTGGTGCTCTGTGGCACTGGGATGGTTCCCTTCAGCACCTGCCCTCTTTTCCCAAGTGTGCTACGGCCTGGGCATGGAACACCTGCGGGCAGCGAGGGCGGTCACCAGTGCTAATATCCAGGAGTTTGCTGGTTGCAAGAAGATCTTTGGGAGCCTGGCATTTTTGCCGGAGAGCTTTGATGGGTAAGGGTCCACAGTGGCTTGAGGTGTCTGGGCAGACGTCCTGAGCTCTGGGTGTGGTGGTAGCAGGCGGTAGACCAGGCCTCTAAAGGAGACGGGTGGGAGACCAAAGGGAGCTGAGACACTAGGTCAGGTGTGGATGGTATTTTTGTAAATGATATGTTATCCAAGGACATGGGTTTGTGTATCTATCCACATAGTGTAAAAAATTTCTGGAGTTATAGCAGCTTCATTCATAATGACCTCAAGATGGAAATGGTCCAAGTGTACTTCAGTGGGTCAGTGAATAAATAAACAGTGGCAGAACCGTATAATACAACCCTGCTCAGCAACAAAAAGAATGGACCGCTGGTACCTACAAAGTAAGGGGCTTCCAAAACATTCTGTCGAGCTAAGGAGGCCAGACCCACAGCTGGCAGGGCTTCAGTGCCTGGAGTCCCAGCTCTTATGAGCAGAGGTGGGAGGACTGAAAAGTCAAGGTCAGTCTGGGCTGTATATCAAGACCCTGTCTCAAAACAAACCAACAAAAAGAAGCTGGGGCTGGGGAGATGGCTTAGTGGTTTCAGGCACTTGCTTGTAAAGCCTGATAGCCTGCGTTCAATTCTCCAGTACTCATGTAAAGCTGGATGTCCAAAGTGGCACATGTGTCTGAAGTTCATTTGCAGTGGCACACCCATGTTCCTTCTCCCCCCACACAAGTATTTTTTCAAAAAGAAACTAGAGGGCTGGAGAGGTGATTGCTCAGTGGTTAAAGATGTTTGTTTACAAACTCTGATGGCCCAGGTTTGATTCCCCAGTATAAATCCAGGTGCACAAAGTGGTGTATGCATGTGGAGTTTGTTTGCAGTGGCAGGAGGCCCTGGCATGACTCCTGTCTGTCTGTCTGTCTGTCTGTTTCTTTCTCTCTGTCTCTCTCAAATAAATAAGATATTTAAAACAATAATAAAGATCTAGACTCATACAAGGAATCCTATGAATTCCATGCCCCTTATAACCCCCCCTACTTTTTCTTATATTCCCTTTCTATAAGGCTCTGAACAGACAAATTCATTCTGTGTGAGAAAACTCAGATGAGTGATGGCCCTGGAGGGCCATAGGGAAATCTGAGAGTATTGTATATCAATTGGATCAGTGAATAAAAATGAGTGAATGCAAACCAGGCTTGGTGGTGCACACCTACTGTGAGTTCAAGGCCAGCTTGGGGCTGCAGAGTGCTTTCCAGGTCAGCCTGAGCTAAAGGAAGACTTTACCTCAAAACAAACAAAAAAAGAGGGAATACATTTAAAATACATTCACATTATGCACTAAAAAACCCCTGCATTTTATCATATCTAAATTATAGTTCAGTAAAGGAATATAATGAATATAAATAAATAGATATAAAAATATAATAAATAAACATATAAATCAATTCAAAAAACAAAGGGACTTGGGAGATGGCTCCATGGGTACCAGTGCTTGCTGCACAAACAGGAGGACCTGAGTTTGGTTTCCAGCACCCAAAAGAAAGTCAGGCATAGCCAGCCTGCCTGTAACCCCAGAGAGCACACACACACACACACACACACACACGAGCCAGCCTGCCTGTACCCCCAGAAAACACACACACGAGCTAGCCTGCCTTTTACCCCAGAAAACACACGCATACACACACGGGAGTTTAACCAAAAGAAAGCAAGCTCCGGATTCAATGAGAGACTCTGTCTCAGGGAAATAAAGCAAAAGATCAATAGAGAACATGTGACATGTTCCTTTGGCCTTTACAGACAGACACACGCTAACACCCCCCCCCCCATAAGTGTACTAAGAAGAAAATTACATTTTACACTTCCTTACCTGTGCTTCCTTCCCTCAGAGGACATTGTTAGTAGCTGTATGTGTTCTCTTAGGCCACTTGTAGACACACAGAGAAACATGGTGACCATGGTTTGCCTGGGGGAGCTAGGTTAGGTGAAAGGCAGTGTTTTGTGAGTGCTGTGTGTCCCTTGCTTTGGTGTGGTGGGGGTTGGTCATGGCATTTATGTTGAGCTATCGGAACAGAGGAGGGGACAACAATGACAACTTGTGTTCTCGTAACAGATGCAGAGCAGGGGCCAGCAAAGACAGGCGCTGAGAGCCCAGATTTGGGCTTGAACCCTGCCTGTATTGCTTATTAATTGTATTGGTTTCCTCGTGTGTAAAATGAAGGTGATCATAGCCCTAATCTCCAGGGTTTAGAAAGTCTGAAGGAGTTCACATTCTGAACACTCCTGGTTGTTTTTATTCTAGAGTTGGCATAGATCAGGATGTTATCTAACAGTACTGATGTTCACTGGTGGATACTTTATTTTATTTATTTTTTCAAGCAGAGAGAGAGAGAGAGAGAGAGAGAGAGAGAGAGAGAGAGAGAGAGAGAGAGAGAGAGAGAGAGAGAACCAGGACCACCACCTTGTGGGTCTGGCTTATGTGGGTCCTGGGGAATTGAACCGGGGGCCTTAGGCACTAGAGGCAAGTGCCTTAACTGCTGAGCCATCTCTCCAGCCCAGGATACTTTAAATAGTTTTGCTTTGTATGTGCCTCTGGCAACTGAGGTCAGTGTTTCTCTAGGCCACATTCCTAAAAATAAGATATGTAAATCAAAGGATACAAATATCAGTTTTGGGATTTTTGATAGTTTGTTTCAAACTAGGGTCTCATTCTAGCTCAGACTGACCTGGAACACACTCTGCAGTCCCAGGCTGGCCTTGAACTCACAGTGATCCTCCTACCTCTCTGCTTTTCGAGTGCAGGGATGAAGGGCATGAGCCACCATGCCTGGAGCAAATATTATTTTGCTAGATCTGCCAAACTTGGACCTGGGCTTTGAGGCTCAGGATGGGGACCACTAGCCTTGGTGAGCAAAGGGTTTTTATTTTTTTTAATTACATATTTATTTGTGTGTGTGTGTGTGTGTGTGTGTGTGTGTGTGTGTGTGACAGACAAATGGTAGGACAGAGAGACAGAGACACTATGGGTACACCAGGGTCTCTTGCCACTGCAAACAAATTCCAGATGCATGTGCCACTTTGTGCATCTGGCTTTATGTGGGCTCTGGGGAGTCGAACTCGGGCTATCAGGTTTTGCAAGCAACCTTAACCGCTGTGCCATCTCTCCAACTCCAATTTATTTCATTGTTTATTTTCAAAGGGTTTAAATGAAGGTATCAGTAGGGGTGGAGACGGGGTTGCATGACTGCCTGGAGTTCCCCCTTCCTGGCCTTTGATTCCTCCCCATCTTTCCAGGGACCCCACCTCCAACACTGCCCCTCTGCAGCCTGAGCAGCTCCGTGTGTTTGAGACCCTGGAGGAGATCACAGGTTGGCTCTGTCGGTCTGCAGTGCCCTGTTTCACAGGGGTAGGGTTCGTGGCCCTGTCCCCAGCCTCATCCTCTGCCTGCAGGTTACCTGTACATTTCTGCGTGGCCAGACAACCTGCCTGACCTCAGTGTCTTCCAGAACCTGCGAATCATCCGGGGACGTGTTCTGCATGAGTGAGCAAGGAGAGAGGGGGCCTGGCTCAGTAGGGGTGGCAGCCTTGCTCCCTGGGCACACTGCTTTTCAATGAGTTTGCAGAGTGTACAAAAGCAGGAGGAAGGCGAGGGTGTTCCTTGGTGACCAGACATGGGCCTGGAGTAGGTGTTCCCTGGATGCCGAGTACTTCCCCCTCCCACAGTGGTGCCTACTCGCTGACCCTGCAAGACCTGGGCATCCGCTGGCTGGGGCTACGCTCACTTCGGGAGCTGGGCAGTGGGATGGCCCTCATCCACAGAAACCCTCGCCTCTGCTTCGTACACACGGTACCCTGGGATCAGCTCTTCCGGAACCCACACCAGGCCCTGCTTCAGAGTGGCAACCGGCCAGAGGAGGCATGTGGTAAGACAGAAGCCTGGTACCATGGGCCAGCACACATGGGTCCCCAAAAATCCTGACAGCAGCCTCCTGGGGGCTGTGTAGATTTTCTGTCTTAAAGCCTTGCTCTTGACTTGGCTCTGACTGGCTTGCTCTTGTGGCATGGTTTCCAGCTGGGTCCTTCCACACAGCCTTAGCATTCATTCCTCATTCCCATCCCTATTTCTGGAACCACAGAACTTTTTCTCGCCTCGCATGTTCCAGCACTTGACCCTGCTCCTCCAGCCCAAGCCATATTCACTGCTGCTTCTCTTGGACCTGGGGCCTCCCCTAACACTCCCATCTGGTCCCTCCATCCTCAATGCAGCCGGCGATGGCCTAGCCTGTTACCCACTGTGTGCCCATGGTCACTGCTGGGGGCCGGGGCCCACCCAGTGTGTCAACTGCAGCCAGTTCCTTCGGGGCCAAGAGTGCGTGGAGGAATGCAGAGTATTTCAGGGGTATGAGGGACAGAGGAGTGGGTGGTCAGGGGGGTGTCTGGGGGCTCCTCCGAAGCCCCTCACCACCCATCCCTTCTCACAGGTTCCCCAGGGAGTATGTCAGTGGCAGACATTGTCTGCCTTGCCACTCTGAGTGTCAGCCCCAGAATGGCTCAGAGACCTGCTTTGGATCGGTGAGGTGCTGGTGGGATTAGGGCTGTGTGGTGGGGACAAGCAAAGGGTAGATGCTGGGGACCTTGCAGGTTGCCACTGGGTAGGCTAAGCCTGGTATGATGTCCCCAGAGAGGGCTCTGGCTTCGATCCAGATGGCAGGAGGGTGGAAGGTCAGGCTAGGATGTGGGGACAACCTGTATCGTGAGCTGGACCTGGGCTGCTGTACCTGCTGTGACCCTGGGGCCCTTCACTTGTGTTCTCGGCTTTCATACCCTGCCTCCAACCTCAGTTTTCGCATCTATGAGGTGAATGTCGTAATAGTACCTACCTGGTTGGGGTGTGGTGAGAACAAAATTAAATAGTGCTTGGCACCATGCCCAAGCACTGGAAAGGCTTTGTACATAATAGTGATTGCTGTCACTTGCTGTTACACCTTAGATAATGCACGTCCCTCTCTGGGTGCCTCCATTTCCTTGTGAAGAGCAGGGATATTTATCCCAGGACCAGGGAGACAGTGATGCTAAATGGTCAGCGACCGGAGGGCGTGTTCTTCCTACTCTAAGGGAGTTGGTGCCAACCCCCTATAAATGCCTCCCCCCTACCATACAGGAGGCTGACCAATGTCTGGCCTGTGCCCACTACAAGGATCCACCCTACTGTGTGGCTCGATGTCCCAGTGGTGTGAAACCTGACCTCTCCTATATGCCCATCTGGAAGTTCCCGGATGAAGAGGGCACGTGCCAACCATGCCCCATCAACTGTACCCACTCGTGAGTTGGTCTTCTCTGCAAAAGGGAGGGCTTTCATGATGGTGCCTCTCTGGCGCTCCTGTTCTAAAAGGGGGACAAAGTCTACTTTCGCTAATGCTGAGATGTAATTTTTTTTTGTTTTGATTTTTTTCGAGGTAGGGTCTCGTTCTAGTCCAGGATGACCTGAACTCACAGTGTCTCCTGGGTGCTGGGACTAAAGGCATGCGCCACCACACCCAGCTGTAATTTTTTATATAACACATGAAATACAAAGGAATGCTGTTTTCAGTTCGATTCTCCATTGACTAAGTTGAATGTCTCTCCCTTCCCACTGTGCTGGAGATGGAACCTGGGACTTGATGAGTGTTAGGCTACCTCTGGCCCTAAGCTACACTTCGCAGCCTTGAATGTTTCCTCATGCTTCCAACGCATGCCTTCCTTGAACACTCTGTTCCCAAGGTCCCCTTATTGGAAGGAACCCCTCAGGTGGACATTAGGGTGTCCTTTTAGGCATTGTCACGTACCCACACATACTTGTGCTGGATTCACATTTGGATGAACCAGGTACGCCTGCTGCTTGTGTAAGTCCAAATGCTCACGAAGCAGCACTTTCATTGGCTCAACTACTATGGCCAGGCTTGTTTTTGTGTGTGCAGTTCCTGATATAAATGGGTACCCTCCTGCATATTGTTCCAGAATTTGCTTTTCTCCCTACTTTCCCATCCTTTCTTGTAAATGCCATCTAGGTTTACCTCCTTTTAAAAAACATACTCGGGCAGGGCGTGGTGGCGCACTTGGGAGGCAGAGGTAGGAGGATCACCATGAGTTCAAGGCCACCCTGAGACTACAGAGTGAATTTCAGGTCAGCCTGGGCTTAGAGCGAGATCCTACCTCAAAAAAAAAAAAAAAAAAAAAAAAAAAAAAAAAAAAAAAAAAAAAAAAAAAAATATATATATATATATATATATATATATATATATATATATATATATATATATATAATTTAAACCTGACCTTTGAGGGATGTTAAGCTTGCTTAAAATATTTTGTTTGCTGGTCATGTGGCAAACGCTTTTAATCCCAAGAGGCAGAGGTGGGAGGATTGCTGTGAGTTTGAAGCCAGCCTGAGACTATAGGTCAGCCAGGGCTAGAGTGAGAACCTACTCGAAAAACAAAAGCAATAGCAACATTTTGTTTTCATAGTTTATTGCCATTCAGCTCCCCATACCAGGGTGCACCATGGGCATGCCCTCTTGTGACCTGAGGCTGGCGTGCTTGGGATGCAACTTCTGGGTCAGAGGTGGCCGTCTGTTGAGTGCCGATGCTGGAATCCAGGGCCTTTCACGTGCGCTCCCACGAAGCTGCAGCCCAGCTCTGTGCTGTTTAATAGGTCTTGCCAAAGTCTCCTCAGAGAAGTGCCAGGGTACCCTAGGACTCTCCCATGGAGCAAATAGGAAGCTTGAAGCCTTGATGGTGCCCCCTTCTTTTGTTTTTTTGTTTTTCGATGTAGGGTCTCGCTCTAGTCCAGGCTGGCCTGGAATTCACTATGTAGTCTCAGGGTGGCCTTGAACTCACGGCAATCCTCCTACCTCTGCCTCCCGAGTGCTAGGATTAAAGGCATGCGTCACCATGCCTGGCTTGGTGCCCCCTTCTTGCCCACCCCAGGGGATGTGGGCTCCCAGGCTGGAGAAGGGAACCTCCTTGTGTGCTGGGAGGAAGCACACTGGTGACTTTAAGCCCAGTTTCTGCCTGACATCATGGGGATAATAACCCAGCCACGCCTAACCCAGGAGGCTGTTCCCAGAGTTGTTGATGGGACTCTCTTCTGCAGCTGCGTGGACCTGGATGATAGGGGCTGCCCAGCCGAGCAGAGAGCCAGGTGGGTCTGAACTCCAGGAGGTACTGCTACTCCTTATTTCCTCACTGGCCCCTGGGTGGTCCCTGACTCAGGGAGGGGTCACCTGACATGCTTCAAGTGCATCTCCAGTCCATTCCTCCACCGTGGATCCTCCTTTCTGCTCTCTCCAGCAAGTGGATGAGGACAAGATCAGGGTGCTGAGAAAGGTAGCCAGTATGCCCAGAACCTTCCGCCTTGGAGCAGCTTGTGTAGGGGTCGGAGAGTTCTAGTTGAGATGCTGAGGGCTTTCAGGAGGGAGTGCAGCTCTCCCCTTGCACTCAGGTAGAAAGTGTCAGGAAATAAGGAGTCAGGCAAGTCCGTAGTGGCCATGGGCTCTAGTGTGTGCTGTGAGCCCATTGAAAGGCAGAAGGGGTGAAAATGGAGGTAGTCAAGGTCAGATCTCAAGGCCTTGACCCCAAGGTCACAGGACTTGATGGTCTGGCAGTAGGGAACTTTGGAAAGGAGAAAACCAACTGAGTTAATGTTCGAAAGAGCTACTCTGTCCATGAAGCAAACCTTCATTAGAGGTTCATTGTGGGCCAGGCCCTGTGCTGAGCGGGGGGGGGGGGGGGGGGGGGGGGGGGGGGGGGGGGGGGGGGGGGGGGGGGGGGCAGGGATGGACAGGGGCAAATGGGACAAGGACACAGGAGTGCTCAGTGGCTGGGTGTGGTGTGCACACTTGTACGCCCAGCATTTGGGAGGCTGAGGCAGGTGGATTGTGACTAAAAGGCTAGCCTGCAGCTTGAGCTACATAATGAGACCCTGTCTCCAAAATAAATAATAAATAAATAAACACCAATAAATAAATAAATGTCAATAAGCAAACGGGCCAGTGAATACCCAATAGTTCCGTGTATCTGGAGAC
>PVHP010045550.1:0-13647 GCA_004024765.1 Zapus hudsonius | reverse complement strand
GGAAAGCATCAGGGCCTCTACAGTCCAGAGGACTGAAGAGATTCCACACACACTGAAAGTGCGGAGTGACTCTCATACAGCCAGACCACAGGGTGTAGGAGCGGGATCACAGCATCGCCAGGAGGAACTGAAGTCTTTCCGGGAACTGCACAGCATCATTTATTAAATAAGCACCCTGGGAGCTAAAGGATTGTTCAGCTCAACAGCAGCAAGGCGCTTGAGAGGAGAGGATTGATGAGGTGAGTCTTTCAATAGTTGAGCACTTTGCTTTGCAGGGGGAAGGTAATGTGTTAAAATGAAATATCTGCTGTCATGGGCAGAACAAAAGCTGAGATCTGTATTTGTGTTTAGGTAGCAAACTGCTTTCCAGGAACCCTCAGCACATGACTCTTTCAACCACACATTGGTAGGATATCAACAATTGCTATTATTTTGTTAAACAGAAAATAAGCCCTCATTAATGTCACACTTGTATGTCCAAGGTTCAATATACCCAGTGTAACTTCAAGGGCCAATATCTTCTCTTCTGTCTCTGTCTTATTGTGTAGCTATGGCCACAAGTTTGCTATTTAGACCAGACTGGCCTTGAACTTGTGGCAATTCTCCTGCCTCTGCTTCTCAAGCGCTAGGATTACAATTATGTGCCAGCACCCCTGGCTTTTTTGTTATGTTTTGTTCTTTTCAGACATGGTCTCACTGTGTAACCCAGACTGGCCTTGAACTCAAGGTCATCCTGCCTATGCCTGTCAGGTACTAGAATTTAAGGAATGCCCAACCATGCTTGGCTGTTTATTTATGACTCAGACAGGAATAAGAAACCCATCTTTCAAATACCAAGTTTCATGTCATTTGAATCTGCACACCAATCCAGTGAGGGAAGCTGAACCCATGGTGAATCTGTTAAGAAGCTGAGCGACAGGGAAGCGAATGGCTCAGCCCCACTCCTCTTGTTCTCTAGAGGTAGAATGAACCTGCCTGACTTGGACAATTCCATTGATAGATAGGGCTCAGGACATAGCAACTTAGCATAATTAAGTTCTCTCTCTCTCTCTCTCTCTCTCTCTCTCTCTCTCTCTCTCTCTCTCTCTCTCTGCAGCATCTCACTGTAGCCCAGTCTGATCTGGAACTCACTCTGTAGCCCACCCTGGCTTCAATCTCAGAATGGATCCTCTTATCTAAAGCATTAAAGGTGTGCACTACCACACTGGTTTCTCTTATCACAATTAAAGAACCAACCAAGGACCCAAGGTCCCAAGGCCATATTTCAAGGGACAAATTGGCCATTTTATGATATTTTACATGGGAAAAAAATCCCTTTAACCCTTGAGGGAGAGGTTTCCTAACCCCCCCAAAAAAAAAAAAAAAAAAAGCTGTTCTGAGGATTAACACATCTCATACCTATCCAAAAACCAATAACATGCCACTTTTTCTCTGTCAGCAGGCAGCCTGAGCTGCTCTCTGTTAAAGGCCCTTTATTATAAGGCTGCTGGTCTTGGTTATATCCCCAGTACCCACGTAGAGCCAGATGCAGCAAGTAGCACTTGTGTCTGGAGTTTGTTTGCAGTGGCAAAAAGCCCTGGTATGCCCATTATCTCTGTCTGAAAACAACAACAACAAACCTTTTGCCTAAGAGTTTGTACTCAAGAGTCTCAGTCTCAGTTTCTATTTGTTTTGTGTGGGGGCACACGTGCCACAAAGCATGTATGGAGGTTGGAGGACAAGCTTGCATGTTGGTCCTCACTTTTCACCTTGTCTGAGGTTGGGTCTTTTGTTGTTCCTCAATGGGTTCACTAAGCTGGTTAGCCTTCAAGCTTCTGGTTCTCCTGTGTCTGCCCCTATTCTCAGCATGGGCACCCTGGGCTTACAGACATGGATCACTGTGTCTACAGCCTGGGCACGCTGGGTTTACAGACACGGATGACAGTGTGCTGTTCTTTTTTTTTTTTATGTGAGTGCTGGGGATCAGAATTCTGGCCCTGCCACTTGTTCAGCAGGTGCTTTACCCACAATGCAATCTCCCCCAGCCTCTTCTTTTTGTGAGGCAGGGACTCACTATAGCCCAGCCTCACTTAGAACTCATTTTGTAGTCCAGGCTGGCCTTAAACTCATGGCAATTCTCCAACCTTAGTTTCCTGAATGCTGGGATTACAAGTGTGAGCCATCAGACCTGGCTCAGGCTTTATTTCTAGATCATCACTAGTTTGGTACAAATATTAGGCCAGGCTTGGTAGTGCACGCTTGTACTAGAAAGACAGAGACAAGAGTTTTATGCTAGCCTGAGCTAATGGTGAGATTCTTTCTCAAACAGGAAATTATTTAACAGGAATTTGTTCTAATACACAGAGTAAAAGGAAACATCCTATTACCTAATTAGAAATGGTCTTTATATATCAATAAAAGGAAACATACTACTTAACAGAAGATTTTCTTGTTTTTTTGTTTTTTTTTTTTTCCTGAGACAGGGTCTCACTATGTAGGCCAGGCATGGAACTTGCAATCCTCCTGCCTCTGGCTGCATTGGGAATCACAAACCTGCATAACACTATACCCAACTAGGAAATTGTTCTTACATATAAAAAATTAGAAGCATTCTTTCAAAATCAATCACACCACACAAGTTCAGCCAAATATGATCTAACATTGCTCCCAGGGTTTTTTTTTTTTGTGTGTGTGTGTGTGTGTGTGCTCTGGATTTGGTCCATGGTTTGGGGTGTACACACCAAAAGGTAACAGGAAATTTAAGTTGGGATCATTCTGGTTAGCCTGTGAATGTGGTAAAGCAAGGAGAAGCTGAGTGTCACACATAGCCCAGGAGCACACACCACACACACACACACACACACACACACACACACACACACACACACACACACATGCAAACCAGGCAGAGGGGCCAAGGAGAGAATTCCTTCCCTTTATATGCCTTAGGGTGGGGTCTTGCAACCCTTTCTTGGACTTGTTTACTCCAAGTCTCTGGAATTTCCCTTCTGCACTGCCCTCCCAGGAAAGCAGTTTCTAGTTTCTGTTTCTAGTTTTCCTGAGCCTCCTTACATCTTGCCCCCTACTGAGAGGACTGCCTTCTGTCCTCAGAGACCCACCCAAGATTGCTAAAAAGGTCAAGTTGACAACAAAACTTAATCACACCCCCTTAATTGGCTTTATTTTTTTATTCTAGACTCAGGTACCATGTCATTTCATTAAGACAGTGTAAGAGTTCTGATGGACTGAGAAGAAAGAGATAGGTTTACAGACAAAAAGGGGCTTCTAAAAGCAGAAACAGATCAAAGAAAAGTCATTTATAAGTACTGTCCTGGTAAAGTGGGGACAGAGAGACAGAGCAACAGGAAAATGACTGGTTATCAGCAGGTTTCTTCAGGATACTTGGGAGCCCTAAAGATAGTAGGAGCATGTTACATAAGCCCCACTGCCTTTTTCCTTGATGCTTTTCATAGTCTTTATTTTTTAAATTGTACAAGCTTTGTTTATTTGGTAGGGGGGATAAAAAGGAGCTGAAAGCAGTGGTACCTGCCTGTAATCCCAGCACTTGAAAGAAGCATGAGAATTACCAAAAGTTCAAGGCCAGCCTGGTCTACATGAGACTGTGTCTCAAATTAAAAAAAATTTTTTTTTAGTTTTTATTTTTAAATTAAAAATACTATTAAAACGTTTATTTATTTGCATGCTCACACACGTGTGTGTAAGTATGTGTATATCATGTCTTAGCAGCTGCAATCAAATACCTGTCTGGTTTTATGTGAGTGGCTGGGGAATTGAACCTGGCCCAGCAGGATTTGTAAGCAAACACCTTTACGCACTGAGCCATCTCCCCAAGACCTAAACATTTTTAAAAATCTTTTTATTCACTTTGTGTGTGTGTGTGTGTTCCAGGTCTTCTTGCAGCTGCCAAAGAATCAGAGGCAACACTTTATTATATGAGTGGCTTGGGAATTGGACCCAGGGTTATGCAAGCAAGTGCCTTTAACTGCTCTGCAATCTTCCCAACCCCCAAGGTAAAAAATGATTTTTAAAAAAAGAAAAGCAAAGAGAGGGACAAAAGGAAAGACACATATAAACAAAGAAATCCTCTAGAACCTAAACCTATAGTAGAAACAAACAAATAATCCCACCTTCCTTAGAGAACTATTAATACAGGTGGAACATCCCTAATCTGAGAATCTGAAATCCGAAATGTTCTGAAACAAAAATATCAACACGATGTTCCTGAGATTGGCTGAGGCTTGCCTTGGGGGGAGACAACCAGCTGGCGTCCCTTCTCTGTCTACTCCCAGGGAGGAGGAGGGTGAGGTCCAGACTGTAAAGCGTCATCTCCCTGAGCTTTGATGGGTTTGTGTCTCCCCGGCGCCTGACTGTGGGATGGCGAGGGCCTGACTGCTTGTTACTCTCCGGGTTCATCTCCTTCCTCCTTGTCTCACCCTTCTCAGAGAACTGACCATTCCTCTGTTCTGACCACCTTGATCCAGGCATTATTGCTTCCCTTGAACACATTTCTGGAAGGACAAAAACTGGGTAAAGGGAGTTCATTTTTATCTTCCCTTGAATATGTAGGTTTTTGTCTATGTCTTGTTTCGTAAGATGTTTATATTTGTGTGTGCATGTTTGCATGTATGTGAGTACATGTACATGTATGTATGCCTGAGGAGGACAGAGGACAACCTTGATTGCTGCTTGTTAGGCATCATCCACCCTTTCTTTTTGACAGACTTGGAACTTGTCAAGTAGTGTGGAGTGGCCGGCCAGCAAGCCCCAGGGATCTGCCTATTTCTGACTCTCCAGCACTGGGATTACAATCACAGAGCACCCCACCCAGCCTTTAAGCAAAACAAGTGTTCTGGGGATCAAACTTGGGTATCAAGGTTGCCTGACAAATGACCTAATGACCAGCAACCTCCCCAATAACTTTTTTTAAAAATTTTCAGTTTATTTCTATACCATTAAGAAAAATCAAACAAAGGTATTTTGGTGCTTAAATACTTGTGGCAACTCTGGTTTCTCCTCAGATTATGTAACTCTCACTAAAATACTCAGGGCAGTAGCATGAATCCAGAGGAGGTAAACTTATGAGAAATATCTACACACATCTGCTGAATCACCCTTTCATTCACTCCAAAATGGCAAAATCCTTAAGACTGCTATCTGTTGAACACAGACATTTTCTTTCCTGTTAGAGGCTAGAGTCACACTTTTGAATACCTGATTCCCAGTAAGCTTTCTCTGGTCCAGCTATCTACCATGTACTAGGCGGTTCCACGCTCAGTGTTCATGGCATCCTCTGGTGAGGCCATACCATCTATGTACATGGCATCTGAACAACTGGATGGGGAAGCCTGGGCCAGTGTTATATACCTCAGACTGCATTTTCCTGTTGCTGATCTTGATTTTTGTTATTTATTTTCCTGTTATTTTTTTCAACTCATGGCTTTCTGCCATTGATGGCCTTTTGGAACCTTTGGACACCATGTTCTGTATGTTGGTCCTCATCTGAGATGGTCCCCTCAGTGTCTTCCCTAAACTGGTGGATAGAGTAATTCTAGGAACCACTGCATCCCAGATCGCTGACTAACCAGACTCTCTAGAACCAACTGTATCCTAAGCAATGACAAACTGAATTTCCAGAAATTTCTCTAAGCCCTTTCCATCTCTTGGATAATATATTACATTTGAGGGCTGGAGAGGTGGCTCAGAGGTTAAGGCACTTGCCTCCAGTGCCTAAGGCCCCCTGGTCCAATTCCCCAGTACCCACATAAGCCAGACCCACAAGATGGTGGCCCTGGTGCTCTCTCCTCTCTCTCTCTCTCTCTCTCTCTGTATCTCTCTGCTTGAAAAATGAATAAATAAAATATTTAAAAAATATATATATATATATTACATTTGAGACTAGTGTAGTGGCTCATGCTTGTAATCCCAGCATTTGGAAGGTGAGGCAGGAAGATTAGGAGTTCAAGGCCAGCCTCAGCTGCATTGCAAGTTTGACCAGTCTGGGCTACATGAAACCCTGTCTCAAAAACAACAACAACAACAACAACAACAACAACAACACACACACACACACACACACACACACACACAAAACTCCAAGTGGGGTGTGGTGGTGCCTGCCTTTAATCCCAGTACTGGGGAGGCAGAGGAAAAACCAAAACAACAACAACAACAACAAAAACCCTCCACAATAATAAATAAGTAACATTTGAGTTGTGTCAAGATGATTTCATGAGTTTAAAAGCATTGGTTCTTTGCCTATGACATCATGAAGCCTCTTTTTTCCTTTTCTTTTGGTTTTTCAAGGTAGGGTCCCCTCGAGACCAGGCTGACCACTATCAGACCACTGATCACTATGTCGTGATCCTCATGCTGCTGAGGGGACTGTTCACAAGACTTGAGGTTTGTCTCTGAGACTAGGCATTGACCCACATGTAGTGGACAGAGACATCACACTCTCCTATTGGTTTTCTTTCTGCAGTTGCTCCACTCTGAAGGCCCCTCCTTCCTGATCTCTGAGATTTCACTCCCCACCAAGGAGGTTTGATTTTGAGGAAACCCAAGTTAAGGTAACTCAGTTGTTCAGTCATTTTGCCAATATCTTACATGGTAACATTGTAGAGCATCAATTAGCAAGTCTTTCCCAGAGGTCTAAATGGAAGAAGCAGGCTAGCTGGGTGTGGCAGCAGCTCTGCCTGTCACTCCAACATTTGGGAGGCTGAAGCAGGATTGGCATGTGTTTGAGAACGGCTGGACTATAAGTGAGACCTAGTTTAAAAACAAAGGCAGGGCTGGAGAGATGGCTTATTGGTTAAGGCACTTGCCTCCAGTGCCCAAGGCTCCAAGTTCAATTCCCCAGTACCCACATAAACCAGACCCACAAGGTGGTGGCCCTGGTGCGTGCTCTCTCTCTGTCTCTCTCTCTCTCTCTCTGCCTAAACAAGAAAAAAATTTTTTGGCCTGGAGAGATGGCTCAGCGGTTAAGGCACTTGCCTCCAGTGCCTAAGGCCCGGGGTTCAATTCCCCAGGACCCACATAAACCAGACCCACAAGGTGGTGGCCCTGGCGCTCTCTCTCTCTCTCTCTCTCTCTCTCTCTCTCTCTCTCTCTCTTATCTCTCTGCTTGAAAATGAATAAATGAAATATTTTTAAAAAAAAGAAAAACATTTTTAAAAAGGCAAACTATTATTTTAACTTTCACATTTTAATGGAGCAAGTAAAGTATATAATTATAACAACACACCTGGCAACACAAAGCTTTAAAAATAAACATAATGATCCATTAGTAGGTGTACAACCCAGGAGTGTTGCCACAGAGCACTTCTAAGCCTGCAGATTAATTTTATTTAGCTTTTGAAATGATTTCTACCATTAAAAAGGAATTACGAGACCCGGCAAATTGGAGCCATGTAGAAATGGACCCCAAACAGAATCCTTCTGTGGGATATTAAGCTTAGGAACTTGGCTTCCACATTAGCCAGTCTTACATTAAAGCCTTAGGAATGGGGCTGGGAGACGCTTGCCGTGCAGGCATGAGGGCCTGTTTGGGTTCCAAGCAACATAATGAACAAGTCAGGCACAGTGGTGTGCACCTGTAACCCCAGCACTTGAGAGCCAGAGACAGGAGGGTCCCCGGGGCTTAGTGAGCTCTTAGTGAGACCCTGTCTCAAATAAGGTGGAGGGTGGTTGAAGACACCTGACACCAACCTCTGGCTTTCACATGCACACATGTGCACCCCACACTCACAACATGCTACATACACATACGGACAACACCTGAGGCGTGTACTGGGATTGCTTGGCCCCAGCTGTCAGTCTCCAGAACCAGGAGAGCGTAAAGCTCCCTTGGTAGAGCAAAGCTGAGCATGTTGGGAGAACCTCACCTTGCATAGGGGTATCATCACCAGCTGTGCATTGTTATAAGCTTATGCCTCCAACATGCTTTGTCCCCTACACTTTCGAAATCATCTCTAAATGTCCATAGTGTTCTGTTACAGAAACTTCGCCACCTCTGACCCCGTTAGTATTTCCCCATCATTTATATCACTTGACTGTTGACAGTACAGATTGTTGTCAGAAGTTGGACTGAGAAAAGGCTCCCAAAGCACAGTGGCTAGGATGACCTAAGGGAGACACAGTACACCGTCAGAGAACGTACGTTTCTGGATTACCAGAGTAGCAGAAGTAACACTTGGCACAGAACACTGTTGACTTACAGATGAAAATGAGAATGTTTGAATGGTATATGTTCATCACTTCCTTGACCCTAAGGAACTCGCATACCAGACTGCAGTTATCATCTGTAATGAAAAAGAACCTACTTGATTTATTTATACCTATAACATATAAAAAGTTAAAAATGGAAATTTAGGGTTTGGGTAGATGACTTAGTGGGTAAAAGCACTTACTTGAGTACAAGCAAGTCCTCAGAACCCATGTGTAATGGTTTGAACAAGATGTCTCCCATAAACTCATGTATGTGTTCTGAATGCTTGGTCCTCAGCTGATGGCAATTTGGGAGGTGGAGCCTTGCTGAAGAAGGTGTGTTTCTGGGGATGGACCTTGAGGTTTATTAGCCCCTAGCTTTGACAGTGTTGGCTCGCCTCACTGTCTTGCTATCTGCCACCTGCAGTGGCAGAGGTGATGTCCAGCTTCTGTTCATGCCATGTTTTCCCCTGTTATCATGATGCGTCCCCTTCAGACTGTAAGCCAAAAGAAACCCTCTCCACCCAGCAGCTGCTTTTGGTTGGGTGCTTTGTCCTGGCAATGCAAAGGTAACTGCAACACCATGAAAAGCAGGATGCAGTAGCAAGCACTGATATCCCAGCCTTCCTACTGCGAGAAGGGAGAATCCACCCTACTTCAAAACAAAGTGAGAGGTGAGGATCAACACTCGAAGTTGTCCTGACTTCATGTCCACACTCAGGCTCATACACAAGCCATAATACACACACAGCTTAAAAAAAAGGATGTTAGTACAATTTAAAACTAGCTGGTTGTGAAGTAGGAAAACTGCTACATTTGAGACCAGCCAAGACTATATATTAAGAAACCTTCCTGGGGGCTGGAGAGATGGCTCAGTGGTTAAGGCACTTGCCTACAAAGCCTAACGATATTGGTTCAATAACACAGTACCCATATAAAGCCAGATGCACAAAGTGGTGCATACATCTGGAGTTTGTTTCCACAGGCTGCAGGCCCTGGTGTGGCCCCTTCTCTCTGTCTCTCTTCTCTCTCCCTTACAAATAAATAAATAAATATATTTTTTAAAAAAGATCCTTTCCCACTTCTCAAAAAACCAAAACCAAAAAATAAACCTGTAACATTTCAGATTCTTTTGGGTGTTTTTTTTTTTTTTTTTAATTGCAGGTGTGGCCACTGTGCCCAGTTTATGTGGTACCGGGGATTGAACCCCAGGGCTTCATGCATGCTGTGTAAGCACTCCACCAACCGAGCTACAGCCTCAGCCTTTAAAGCTCAAACATTCCTAAGAGAAAATACAGGCAAATGTCTTTGTGCTTTTCTATCAGGCCAGGCTATGGAAACTCTGGCACTAGTAGCTTGTAATTCTTTGTTGTGACAACAGGACGTTTAGCATCATCTTGGGTTTCCTTCCCCCTAGATACCAAATAGCATCCCAGCTCTGACAAGTCAAAATGCACTAAGCATTTCTAAACACGTCCTTCATGCAAAATCATACATTTGAGAACTGCTGCTTTATGCAAAAAATTCTTAGATATAGTACTAAGTGTGACCTATAAAAATAATATGATTTCACAAAAATTCAGAACTATCTGGACTTAGTGGAGCAGGTTATTCAGAAATTCCAGCTATTCAGAAAGCTGAGGAGGGAAGATCTAAGTTCAAGGCCTGCCCTGAGCTACAGAGTAAGCTCAAGGCTTGTATCAGTGAATTAGTGATACAATATCAAAAATTAAAATGTAGAGCTGGGGAGATGGCTCATTGGATACAGATAGAAGTGTCTGCTACATAAAAAGCTGGAAGCCATGGCAGGCTTCTCTAATTCTAGCATACTGATGCTAGAGGCATAAACATACACGTATGCAAATACTTTTTCAAAATTAAAAAAACTAAAGTTTTAATTTATCAATTTTTAAGCAGCAGCAGTACTAGCAACCCAATGCCTGAGGGACTGCCCACAGATGTGACCAGCACCTACTGACCAGACCACATCTGTAGCCTGATCTCCCAAAGGAAGCCTTGGATGAGTAGATCTGCCAAGAAGGAAAGACAGTTGGAAGCTAGAGAACACTTAGGCCAGGTTGCTTTAACAATCTACCTAAAACCCTCTCTTTTCTTTTCCCAAAGAACAGAGGATCTCAGCCTCAGCCTACTGATGCCATGACTTTTGATTGTATATCTCTTCCTCTCCCTTTGCTACCAACTAAGGCTGTGTCACTTCCCTCGCTGCTGCCCCTACTATTCTGTTTTCCTCCTCCACCTTTCCTGTGAGCCGGAACTAGTCTTACTGAGCTTGCTTTTGTTATTGCTGTATTTCTTTCTCCTTTCCATGCAAAGCCAACTCATTCATATTGTTCTTTCTCCTTTCTAAGCAAATAGAGTTACTAATACATTAATGTACACACTACTACCAGTGCTCCTTTACTTCCTGAAATGATTGGCTTTAAGGGGCGATGAAATTTTCATTTGACTATTGCTATACTTTCACAGTAGGTCTATCCATTGACAGCAATTGTTGCCAACAATATTCTCATTTTGGAGGAGTACTGGGGATGATCCCCGTGCCCTGACCAGAGGAGAGCAATCCCACAATCCTACAACAGTCTAGTTCCTCTTCAACAGGGCAAGCACTCCCTCTGACAGAATAAGAAATTAAAAAAAATTTAATTTTATTTATTTGCAAGCAGAGAGAGAAAGAGAGAGAGAGAGAGAGAGAGAGAGAGAGAGAGAGAGAGAGAGAGAGAGAGAGAGAGAAAGGGTGGGTAAGGGCCTCTAGCCACTGCAAATGAAGTCCAGAGGCATACATGGGTACTGGAGAATTGAACCCAGGTCCTTAGGGCCTGGAGGCATGCATCTTAACCGCTGATCCATCTCTCCAGCCCCAGAATAAGAAATTTAACATAAACAACTCATGAAACAAGTAATTGTTTAACACTCAGGGGATTAGAGAGATGGTTAGGCAGTTAAGGTGCATGCCTGCAAAAAACTAACAACCTGGCTTCAATTCCCCAGTACCCATGTAAAGCCAGATGCATAAAGTGGCACATGCTTCTGGAGTTCATTTACAGTGGCTAGAGGCACTGGTGTGCCCATTATCTCTGTTTCCTCTCTCTGTGTTTGCAAAGAAAGAAAAAGAAAGAAAGATAGACAGACAGACCACATTCAACCACCAACCTAACTGCAAATGTGCAAATCTCTATGCAAAAACACAAGTAACATGGAAAAGCAAGGTGGCACAACTCCTCCAAAAAATACTAATCCCAGGGAGACAGAGGTAGGAGGATCGCAGTGAATTCAAGGCCAGCCTGAGACAACATAGTGAATTCCAGGTCAGCCTGGGCTAGAACAAGACCCTACCTTAAAATAAATAAAAATAAAAATTACTAATCCCATTGTAATGGACTCTGGTAAGAGTGAATTAGAGGAAATCCCAAACAAAGAATGCTAACAGCTGATTATAAGTAGGTTTAAAGAAAACAAATAAGACACAAGCTCCTGAACAAATTCCAAGATAGCATATATTAATGGCTGATTAACATAGGTAAGACATGAAAGAGGAGTTCAATAGTGAAGAGAAAACAAAGCTGAAATTAGAAATAAAAGCTCTGTGGAAAGCTTCATGGATAGAATGGGTGAATAAGAGGACAGAATATCTGAGCTTGAAGACAAGGTGAAGGAATTAGAACACGCAAACAAGGACAAAGTTAAGGAAGCTCAAATGGGATTTTCAAAATACACGAGATACTATGAAAGACTATGGAAGAATTTCATTCTAAAGGCATAAAAACAATTTCAACAAAATCACAATAGAAAATTTCCCCAATTAAGGAAAGAGAGGCCAATCAGGATACAGGCGACACTTAGAACACCAAAGAGATAATAGCAGAAAAAGGGCTGCCGCAGCATGTTACAATGAAACTACTAAATATACACAAGAAAGGAAGCATGCTAAACATGGCAAGAAATACCAAGCTACATATAAAGGCCCATCAGAATAGTAAATTTCTCAATAGACCCTTTAAAGCCAGAAGGGCTAGGAATGATGTATTTCCAGTCTTGCATATCTTTACCTCTTCCCTTTAACTGAGCCAAGACTGCCTCACCAACTGCTAACTCAGACTACCAAGCCCAGCAAAAAACCATCGCATAATTGAAAGAGAAAAAACTTTCTGTGATAAAAACAAGCTAAAGGAATTCATAATCACTAAGCCAGCTATACAGAAGATACTTGAGGTAATCCTTCACACCAAAGATAAACACATCCATGAGGCCACGGGAAAGAATAAACTACACTAGAATAACAGCAACAGAGGAAATAGCATGCATGAAATCAATGACAGGGATACACAGATTTCAATAACATCTCTGAATATTAATGGTCTCAATTCTCCAATCCAAAGACACAGACTAGCAGTTTGGATTAAAAAGACAGAACCCATATATTTATTGCCTCCAAAAAATGTGCTGCCTGAGGGCAAAAGGATGGAAAAAGGTATTCCTAGCAATGGAACAAGCAAGTAATCACACATCTCTAGAATTCTAATATTTGACAAAAGATTTCAAATTAAAAGTAGAAAGAAAAGCAAAATGTCACTTGTCGTACTCAGCCACACACCACTGGGATGAATCTCCAAATCAGGCACAAGTTGGGGAGGAAAGTATTTATTGAAATAACAGATCCAGGGGAGGTTCCAAAAATGAAGGAAAAGGCTGGCCCTCTTTCATAGATCCAAGCAGAGAGATAGAGACCCAGCACCTCCAAAAGCAAGCAAGCAAGCAAGCACAGTTTCTCACAAACAGGACTGCCAGACTTGAACTCCACCTGCTCTTTGCATATGTATCCCTGGAATTTTGCATCCAATTTATGTGATATCACAAATGTAGCCTAAAACACTATACTTATTAGCAGGAAGAGGATAAAGCTTGTTCAACACAGAAATTTGCACCTGAAACAATGTGAACTCATAACCTTAAAAAAACAAGCAACTGTCTGCTTTTGTCCAGCTCCAGCAGGCATGTGGAACATTTTGATATGTGCCCTCAGAAGCCAGGTTGGCTCTTTCATGTTAGTTTCCATTAAGTGAGTCAGGGTTCCTTGATGAGCAATATATTCCATGTTGATAAAGAACAATTTGAGCTGTCCCAACTATTACTACAAAGAATGCTTTCAAAGTTCCTGCAGGTGGGAGTGACTATGAAAAAGGGTAGAAGTCAGCTTGTCAAGAGGGCTGCTAGACACATGCAGAAACAATCTGAAGTGACTGCACACTCGCCGTAAATGCTAAGGTAAGAAGGACTAACAACTTAATGTAACAGAGAAGTCTCAGTGTTACAGGGTTATAAAATGGTACAATCCTCTGAGAAGTCTGGTGTATTGGAACACACCAAAATTTCTCACTAGAAATTTATCTGAGAAATAAAGACCTATATACACAAATACATATATAT
>PVHP010045549.1:0-13653 GCA_004024765.1 Zapus hudsonius | reverse complement strand
GCTGTCTGCTGCAGGCTGCAGGTGGCTGTGTGGGGATGGCCGATGAAGAGCAGGGAGCAGAGGAAACTACAGATGAGGGAGAGGAGCAGGATGTAGCTGAGAGTCCGGTTATTGGCCTTCACAATGGGGGTGTCTCTGTGCTTCAAAAAGACCCCAAGAACAACAGCTGTGAGTTCAGAGAAGAAGAGAGCAGTGCATGCAAGAGACATCCCCAAAGGGTCTTCATAAGCCAGAAATGTCATAGATTTGGGGAGGCAGTGGGTATGCTCTTTGTTGGCATACTGGTCATCTGGACACTTCAAACACTGATCCATATCTGGTACAGAAAGCGAACTATTTCAGAGCAGGTCTCCTGTTTCTCTCTTTTTCACAAAGTAGCTCAAGCATTTTACAAAAACTTATCAATATTTTTATTTTAATTTTTTTATTTATTGACCACTTTATACATATACACTATATATTTTGATGATATTCATCCCAGTTACCTTTTCCAGTCCCCCTCCCTCCCATGTGAACCTCTTCATCACATCTAGTCCCCCTCTGTTTTGATCCCCTCTTCTCCTCTCCCCACTCCTCTTCCTTCTCATTCCTTTCTTCCTCCTTCTCTGTCTCTCCTCTTGAACTCCACCAAGACAGCCTGATGCATAATGGCTAATGGGATGTCATTAATCTTAAAGGATTCTCTACAGTCAAAATTAACTTCTCATAGCCAAGAGATCGCCAACAGATTGGGAGATAACTTTCACCAGCTTTAACACAGATAGAGATCTAATATCTAGAACTTAAAATAACTCCAAGAATAAATAGTAAAATAATCAAACTGCCCTTGCACAAAATGGGGCATTGATCTCAAAATGGAATTTACACAGGATGACACACAAATGGCCAATTCTCATTTAAGAAAGCATTCATCATCCTTAATCATCAGGGAAATGCAAATCAAAACTACAATATCATTCCACCTTATACCATTCAGAATGGCCATCATTAAAAAATCCAACAATTATAGATGCTGGTGAGAATGGGGGCAGGAACCTCCAATCAATGCTAGTGGGATTGTAGACTTGTACAACCACTATGGAAAGGACAGAGTGGACTCCTGAATAGAATGGATGTAGAGCTACCAATGGACCCAGCTCTCCTTCTACTGGGCATCTTCCCTCAAAATTGTATACAACACAGTTAATAATAGCTAAGAATTGGAATCAACTCGAATGCCTATCACTGGATGAATGGATATCAAAATTGTGGTATATTTACACTATGGAATTTTACTCACCTGAAATGGAAAATGACATAGGGAAATTTAAAGAAATTGGACAGACTTGGAGCAGATATTGCTTAGTGAAATTTTTCCTTTTGGGGTTTGAGAGATGGTTCAGTGGTCAAGACACTTGTCTGCAAAGGTAATGACGCAGGTATGAGTTCCCAAAAACCATCTAAAGCCAGATGCACAAACTGTCAAACTTCAACACTCATCAAAGTTACTTTGCAGTGCCTCAAGGCTCTGGCATGCCCATTCTCTATCTATTGCCCTGGCATGCCCATTCTCTATCTATTCTCTCTCTCACTCTCTCTCTCTCTGTCTCTCTCTCAGACATACATACAGAGAGAGATATATATAATATTTATAGCAGCTTAATTCATAAAAGCCAAGAATTGGAATCAACCCAAATGCCCATCTATGGAGGACTGAACACCAAAACTGTGGTATATTTACACAAAGGAATTCTACTCAGCTGAAAGGAAAAATGACATATCAAAATTTAGGAAAAAATGGTCTGACTTTGATCAGAACTTACTAAGGGAACACTCAAAAGATCAGAGAATCGAACGCCACATATTATCCCTCATAGGTCGTTCCCAACCTGAATAACAGTAAACTCTAAGCAAACCAACCAAAACTGAGAGTTTGGAAAAGGGAAGTAAGAAGTGGTGGGGGGGGGATGTCTTAAACATGAAGTGGAACCAAAACTGGTCCAAAATATAAAATCCTCATGTGCTCAATGTTCACTAATGAGCATGGAGTGGGCATCATCTGGCAAGTGGGGCCGAGAATGGAAGGGGAGAGTGTCTAAGTTCTTGAAAAACCGAGTAGTCTAGCAGCTCCTGGTCCAGGCCACAGAATCCTTCCTTCACTGAGATGTTGATCAAAGTGACCCATGAAGTCCACAATACACAATAGGATTCTGTCAAAGCTCTTGATTACCAACCCCAGGTCTGAGGCGATCCTGTTGCTGAAGAACCACAGAAAGATATCCATCAGCACCAAGAAACCCTACAAGGTCCAGAATGGTAACCTGCCCCCAGATGGTAGTCAGTGCAGAGCTAGAAGGCCCTGCATAAGCTGCCAGGGGAAACTGGTCAACGACATCTGCAATAAACAGAGACCACTGACCTGAAACGCAGTCAGCCACCATGATTAGGCTGAACACACTGCCTACTGGGAGAGAACAGTGAACTATGAAGGCAGCACTTGTGCAATGGAGGTACCAAAGCCTGGGGGAGGCAATCAACAGCTGACAATTCGGCCAAGAAATCCACTCAGTGAAGGGGAGTCCATGAGCCACAGGCTATCCGATAGCTGTCTGCCTGGCAAGAGATGCACCACCCCAGACCTACCGTGGAGGATCCACAGGGAACCCTGCAGGCAGTGATGGGGCAAGAGACCTATAACCACAGCCAATTGATCAACTCAGGATAAACCAGCGAAACAGACACCAACGATTTTAAACACAATCTCAAGCAAAAGCACAGAGGCCCCTAAGGCCTCAACAACAAATCAGCCTTAATACTCACCCACCATGAATCAGGAAACTGAGTGGAAGAGGGGGCGGAAAGATTGTAAGAGACATGGTGGGGGAGATTATCCAGAGACATTACCCAACTCAGTAACAATATGCAAAGTGGCATGGAACCGGGTTGACTCCTAAGCTATTCACAACCCCCTACCCCTTGGACTGATCCAGACTGCCCAAGGAGGAGGATATCCAACTGACCAGGGAAGAGGGAAATAGGGGAACTGGAGACATCAACACATTATTCCCTTATTAAGTGTATCTAATTATCAATAATAAAAAATGAAAAACCATTACTGATTTTAGGCTGTAGAGAAAGTTCAGCAGTTAAGGTGCTTGACTACAAAGCCTAATGACCCAGGATCAATTCCTTAGAACCTACATAAAGGGAGATACACAAAAACATGCATGCATCCGGAGTTTGTTGACAGCAGTTAGATGCTTGGGTGCACACATTCTCTCTGCATCTGTCTCTCCTCTCAGGCTGTACTTAATGTAAATAAATATTTTTTTTAAATATTTTGCTTATTTCTTACTGAGGGTAGCAATGAAGGAAGATTGCCATATAGACATGATTCACATTTCTTTTTTCTTTTATTATTTATTTATTTTCAAGGAAGGATATATATATATATATATATATATGCAGAGAGAGAGAGAGAGAGAGAGAGAGAGAGAGAGAGAGAGAGACTGAGAAAGAGAACATAGGAATGCCAGGGCCCATAGCCACAGCAAACAAACTCCAGATTAATATGTCACTTTCTGCATCTGGTGTTACAGGGACTGGGGAATTGAACCCAGGTTGCCAGACTTTGCAGGCACGTCCTTCACAACTGAGCAATATCTCCAACCAGATTCTTGTTTCTTAAAGCCTATCATCTTTATTGTGAAGTAAACAACACAAATATTCCTTCTGTTGATCTTTCATGAGATCTTTTAATTTGATCTTTCATGAGATCTTTTAATTTTGCAAGAATACAAAATTTCTTTTTTGCCTTTGCACTTTCAGGATGCAATCATAAACACCTTACTTCCAATATTTCTCTGAGTGCTGATCACTTCAAGGTCAAGGAGCTACTTTATTCAGTATCCAGTGAAGTTTATCTGCCTCCCTCACAAAGGGAACCCCATGGATTTGGCCTTACATTACAACAAGAACATTCCACAAAGCTTATTTTAAAATTGGAACTAATCCTATTAATTAAGGTTGAGATACAGAAAATAATTAGCAACATACACCAGCATGATTAAATATGATTACCTTGGACGTCATGTCCACTTCACTTCCTAGTTCACTAAACCCAACCACTACATGCTATGACCTATATTCATGCACTCACTGATGAGGTACTTATTGAGAAAACAGTGTGACCAGAATAATTTCCCAAATTCCCAGAAAACAGATGTGACACACAATATCTGAACGAGGACTCCATAACCTCCTACCCCATGGCCTGATCCAGACTGCCCACCGAGGGGGTTATCCAGCTGATTGGGGACAGGGAAGAGGGAAATTCGGGAACTGGGGATATAAATGCATTATTTGCTCATTCAATGTATCTAATTATGGAAAATAAGGAAAAAAGTAATAAAAAAGAAAGAATTCCTCCCAAACAAAAGTTTTAATTTTCAATAAGGTATATGTTGGAAAGCTAAGTATAATTAAATTGATCTATTAGCATTTGAGAATACTTGTTCCCTAGAGAGTGTTTTTATCCCGGAACATACATTCCTTCTTTACATAAGTTTCATGTGTTTCTAAATGTATAGTCTCATGTAATTGAATGTTGACATAATTCATGGCTACATCATCACTTTTCATAGTTCATAATTATTTTTGTGGTGAGAATACAAATTTTTTCTCTGATATTTCATGTGCATATAAAACCATGTGTTCTATCTCAGGTCTCCCAGCACACATGCACTGAAGCCTTCTGGAACTGCCTGGGAACTACAGGAGAACAAGCAATACTATGTACTCATTGAGAGTGTGCACAACCATGAAGTTTGATAGAACAGAAACACATATAGAGACACACACTTCCCAGCAGACATACTCATGTGTCAATAAACTTGTTGGATATTGGAAGAGAATCATAAGACTCATGTCAGCAGCCTGATCTAATGTACTTTCTCAAACAATGAATAGTATGTATATAATACTATGTGTTAAGCTCCCAGAAGGACATATAATATTTATTACACTTCCATTGTCAAAAATGTAGAAAATTCGATTGGCATTTTTCTAGAAAAATGAGTAAAACAATATTGCACAAAGCAAACAGAGGGTGATAATTCAAGTATCAGTATCATTGATTTGATCAATTACATGATAAACAAAGGGGGAAATCCCTGTATTTCTATTCTATGACCATTCAGGTCCCACTGTGGATGGAAAAGACAGCTATATGAAGAATTACTTCCTAAGACAAACACTTACCTGTCTCATTGGAAATCTCATTCTCTTGGCAGGGGGTGCAATCAAAACAGCACACTGCCTCTCCCTCCTGAGGAGATTTCCGGAATCCAGGAACACAACTCTCACTGCACACTGACTGGATCATCTGAGGAAAATCCATTATGTATCCATAAACCATTGGAGTTCTAGTTATTTTCTCATAGCTGTAGCATCATGGCATATGAGTAAATCAATAAACATCTCTAGGCACCTGCATTTTTTGTCTGCATCTTCTACAAATGGAGTAGTCACAATCCTTTAATACAGTGTGTAATGTGAGGCAAATTTACATGGAGAACAAAGAGGTTGAAAATGTGCTACTTTCCTGTCTGTTGAGAAGACTGGTAAGACAGACAGGTTGGAAATTAGTATATAAATGACCACATGGGTGGAGCACTAACTGTGAGAATGCAGAAACCCACCAGAGACTTGGGTAATATAAGTCTTGAGGAAAGTGTCTTGATTAGATGCAACCCACCTTTCTACTCCTGGTCCACGTTATTTCAACTTCTGATAAATAGAGTTGTTGGCCATGTGGAAAATGTGTGGAAAATCGACCTATTTTCAATTTAACTGCATGATTTTTTGGAAAAACAAAAATGCTGAATATGTCATAGTCTCCATGAGATCCTTCTTTCTGATTCATATTCGCTGGATCTCCAACAGGATTAGTGAGTTGGATATTCCTCAGAAAGGAGTGAATCTAAAAGACATTAATCATGTTATGATGAGTACATCGAAGCTTTAGGACAGAAACCTAAAGGTTGATATTCCTAATTTTCTTTGGCTCCCATTCTCAAAAGGCAAAATTTTTAGTTGGGTCAATGGAGAAAAATAACTGAAAGAAAAATACTTGAAATCAGTGGATAAAATGGGGGAAATGAATGAAATAAATGGATAATAAAAACATCATTTTACTAAAAAAAAATATGATCTTGTCTCTGAGAATACTGAATAAACACATGCAAACCAAATTCGTAAGTAGCTACAGCAGGGGCTCAGATGTCAAAATTCACTGTCTATGATTGTTACAGAGCATCAGCCAGGAAATCGACATCCTCACAGCCTTAAAGTTCTAGAGAGACTGGGATCAATTTTGTAGAATAAATAGGTATCAGCTTTGTAAATGATACATTCTGTTAATCAACTTATTTGTCTGACTTACAGTAGAAGTAATATCCTCATTATCATTCAGAGTTTCCAACAAAAACATGGGTTTCATATTTTCATTTTTGAAAATATAGGGGAGGGCATGACTCTGAGATTAGCTAAAGAAATTCATTGTTTTGATTCTTAGTATAATTTTCTTCATGTCACTGTCATTTTCTTTTTTATAATATAAACTTGCCTGTAAATTTATGGCCTTGACAGTTAAAAAGCACAGGTATTTTTGTTCTTATAAGTAAAAGTGCTAAAAAAAATATTCATATGAGGAGACTTTCGTGGAAGATGGCTGACTAGCAGACACGCCATACACCTCGGGAAATTAGGGCCAGGGTCTTCAGCAGGGATCCAGCTCGTGGACACTAGCTGTGGCAACGCGCTGGATTCCAGGCACCTCCGAGCACAGGATCTGCAAGACTGGAAGCTGGCAGCATGGAAAAGAGCTCGCAGGAGGCAGAGATTGTGCTTGTATTTTTCAGGATGCAGCGATAGAGCTGGGGCCCATCTAACCCTACCAACCGACCGTAGGCCGATACCTGAGATTCTGGCAAGAGAGAAGCCACCACAGTCATACAGTGGAGGAATCATATGGAATCCTGCAGAGAAGGAAGGGAGGAACGAGGGACCCACAGCTACAGACATTCAACCTACACAGGATAAGCCAGTGAGACAGAAACCAACGATCTTCGACACAAAGACCCCTAAACTCACAATCTTAAAGCAGCCTTAATACTCATCCACCACGACTCTGGGAACTATGCGAAAGAGGAGGTGGAAAGATTGTAAGAGCTGTGGTGGGGGAGACTATCCAGAGGCATGGCACCCTTGAGCAACAACACACTTGAGCCAAGAGGTCCGGGCTGAGTACTAGGCTATCCAGGGTCCCCTGTCACAAGGACTGATCCAGACGACCCATGGAGGAGGATATCCAGCTGATTGGGGATGGGGAGGGAGGGCATTGGGGAACTGGGGATAACAACTCATTGTTTGCCCACTGAATAATGTAACACATTATGGACAATAAATATATATTTAAGATAAAAAATTCATATGAGAACTTTGGGACCCTTTAGGAAAGGCAGTTTGAAAACACTACCCACCATATATAGGAAGACATTACCTGCTGGTATTCAAACTTCAGTCCTTTCCCATCTTTTACTGGCTTTGTATCTACATGTTGTAGAAGCATCTCATGGAGGCTGTGAGCCACCGCATAGACTGCATTGTAGATATTGTAGCTCTCGTCGCTCATGGCCATGTCAAAATTGTTCCGCATTAACCATTGCAATGAAGCACCCAGTGAACAATTCTTCCAGGCCTTACAACTAGTAAGTAACTCTGAACAATTAAAACCTACCCAATCCACTTTGGCAAGAGAATTGTCTTCTGGGAATTTGGCAAATTTCAGTGTCTGTAGAAAAGTTTTAAAACCAGTAATGTCACGATGGTGGTGTGAAAAAGTGAGAGTCTCACGGACAGGCCCATGGCTGGAATATATCTTCGTTGTGGCATCTTCCCATTGTGAGGTGCTGACCCAGATTCTGTGTGGGCGTGAATGGATCCATCGTACATACAACATAGTTTTAAGAAAGCTTGTATCACCATAAATGATAACTACATTAGCTGATGATGTCATGAACCGATTATGTTCAATTTTCACTCTTGTCTCATGTAATTCAAAATAATTCTCTGGGACTGTGATCACAAAAGCTAGACAGACTCTGTTGTTTTGCATGTGTCCTGTCAAGTCTAACAGAAATTGATAAGATGGGTCATCATCAGAGATGACCAGACCCACCCAGTTCCAGCTGAAATGAAGCATCAAAGAGACCATGGCCAGGGCCAGAAATGTGTCCTCAGGTGCCATCTGGTACAGATTGGGAAACTGTTCATGGTCACTCAGGAGAGGATGAAAAGGCCCGAAGGTAATCTAAAGAACAGAACATAGAAGCAACATAAGGACGAGGATTGTCATGAGTGTCAACTAAGATCTGAAATTGTTAAGCACAAGCTGAAAGTGGGTAGAGGATAATTTATCATCCTGAACAAGACATGTCTCACTTCTTGAATACTTCCAGAAGATTACTGATCAGCCTATGTGCTCTAGATAACCCCTGTTTTCCTGCATTGTGTCCCCCATTTCAAGCCATGAAATGTAAACACACCAGCAATAGATCATCATTTACCCTTTGAAAAAGTTAGGCTGACACAGACATAAACCCACTTTACCCATTGCACATCCCTGAGGAACCACAGTATGGGACTATAAGATGGTTTCAAATCTTCACATCACACACAGCCTCACCTGTGGCCATTTGAAGAGCATCATGAATGTCCCCACCTTAGCAGATGACATCCACGTTGGTCCTGTAAGTCCTGCTACAGTTGATGTTTGATCTTCACACATGTAATTAGGTATATAATCAGTACTAGTTTTATGATGTTTAAAGGAATAGAGCAAAGCATGTAAATAATCTGTACTACAATAAAAAGTAAACATCAGAGATATATTGGGTAAAATATAGGGATTCCTGTTGATCTCCTTAATGGCGAAAAGCAAAGCAACAACAAACTGGTAGTTTCTGGCCATCACCCTGGAAAGAAGACATAGGGATCAATTAGGACAAAGCTATAAACATGATCAAACTGACATAGAACTGGATGTATATTAAGCACTGGATTAGAGTTTTCCTTGAAATGTTTCCTTTGAAACCATTGTTCTTAATATGTGAGTGTCTGAATCTGAAATCATTTATTTTTTATATTTATTTTTATTATTTTTTCAAGGAATGAGAGACACTGAGAAATGACAGAGAAAGAAAGAATGATTGTGCTAGGGTCTCTTCCCACTGCAAATGAACTCGAGATGTATGCAGCACTTTGTGCACCTGGGTTTGCTGGGGTACTGCAGAATTGAACCAGGTCATTAGGCTTTGCAGTCAAGCACCTTAACTACTGAGCCATCTCTCTACACACAGAATGTGAGATCTTTGAGTTGCAATAAGGATTTTAGAGGTCAGGAGCGAGAACTTGTCCTAAGTGAGATAAATGTCCTTTTCAGCATCCACACAGGTCAGCTTTAGTCTCTCTCCTAGATAGGAGGCATCCTGAATGGAGCTAGACAGACATTAGCAGGCTTGGAGATCATGGACGGAGGAATGAGACTGATCTGTTCCTTTCTCCACAGAAACATTGATCAAGTAAATATTGTAATGGTCCCTCCATGGATTTCAATTATTCTCCTGGTCCATAGACCACATATGACACATGTTGGGTTTATTTAGGCTCCAAGATGAAGTTAGGACTGCTGAAAAATAATGACAGGTCCTACCGACCCAGTTTTTGGGAACTGCAGGTCTTTCTGACCTGGCTTCAGAGTAACAAAAAATTAAATGTTTTATTTCTCTGAAATTATCCAACTTCTTTGTTTAGCCCACAGCCCACTGACCACGTTATCAGGTTAACAGTTAACTATCCAAAATTCCACATGAGGTGGACTGAGACAGTTCCTCTTTTCTCTTACTCTCCCCCCACCCAAGTGAAAGAGCACAGTGAGATTCACAGGACCCAAATCCACACTGCTGCTCACCTCTCTCTCCCATGAGACAGTTCAGCACCTTGAGTTTTCTCCTGACTGAACTGTTTAACTTGATACAGAGTGGTCTCTCCTGGTCTTGGTCATTCTCAAACAGTACAACCGACAGTTCTGCTAAACATATGGAAGGAATAGCTTCCTCTCATGATGCAGCATCTTCTATCTCTAGTCTCAAGACCCTGGTCAGGAACTTGTCTCTCAGACAAACAGACTGCTCTCTCTAGGGAGGCTTTTTCTCTGTGTCATTAATAAATCCGTGTTATCCCTGTTTTCTGCTTGTCTGCATTTCATAACTTCTCTTTGGCAGCAGAAAGAACTGGAGGGGCACTGAGGGGCAGATCAGGGACCATTTGAATTTTCTGACACCTTATCTACACGTGGGAGGGGAAAGGGCCCATAGCTTTCAAACCTACATCACATGGATGTGGAAGCTGCCCCTGAAAAGACAGCAGATCTGCTCATGCTTTCAACTCAGAGTGCCAATTCCCCCAGAAATATAAAGAAGGAAAATTGGAACAGGGAAGATTGCTCAGTGGTAAAGGTGATTGCCTAAAAATGATAATGACCCAGGTTCAATTCCCAGGACACAAATAAAGTCAGATGCCCAAAGTTGTCGCTGCATCTGGAGTACTTTTACAGTGGTAAGAGGCCGTGGTCCTCCCATTCTCTCCCTCTCACTCACTCTCTCTTCCTCATTCCCTCTCCCTCTGCTTTCAACTAAATAAATAAGTTAATATCTTAAAATGTGTTTTCTAAGCCATCTAATTTATAGTATTTTTCTTTTTTTAAAAGTTACGTTTTTATTTTATTTATTTATTTGAGAGAGAGTGAAAGAGGCAGACAGAGAGAGAGAGAGAGAGAGAATGGGCATGCCAGGGTATCCAGCCACTGCAAATGAAGTCCAGACACATGCGCCCTCTTGTGCATCTGGCTTTATATGGGCACTGGGGAATTGAACTCTGATCCTTCTGCATTGCAGGCAAATGCCTTAACCGATAAGCCATCTCTTCAGCCCTAATTTATAGTACTTTTCTTAAATACCACCTACACTGACTAGGAAAACACCTTAAAGTATGCAGGCTGCTCCATGAATGGATTTTTTTCTTTGGTCCCAGAGCTCTTAAAATGCATTTGTCTGGGTGTGGTGGCACACTCCTTTACTCCCTGCACTAGGGAGGCTGATGTAGGAGGATCACCTTTAGTTCAGGGCCAACTTGAGATGAATCATGAATTCCAGATCAGTCAGGTCTCAAGTGAGAACCAACCTCAAAAAAAGAGAGAGAGATGTAAGGGGAAGATGACCATCTGAAAGCTGCCTTCTGACCTCAGTTGTCTCATTTTCTTGGTGACTAGGGGGCAAAACTTTTCATGTCATGTCAGCCCTTGGTTAATTACAATAGACATTGATCAGTTTTATACTTTTGAACTGTTATTGGGATAATATGAAAACATGACATCAATGAGGTAAGAGAAAATATGAGAAATATGCCTAGATATTTGAGGGTAGTGTAGTCTACAGATATCTGCAGTGCAAGATATATTAAAAGATGAGCAGGACTGAAATCAAATAGGATGACAAATGACACACTTTACAAAGACAAACTATTTGTAGAGAAACAGAAACATTCATGAGTCAATTTTTTTTAAACTGGACATTAGGGTTCTGTGCTTGTTTTTACATTTGAAATTCTTCAAAGAGATTAAGTATGTGTTTTATCCTACATGTAGAGAAGTTGAGGGAAAGTTTTTATAGATAACAAAATTTGGGAAATATAAACAATATGAATACATCAGTTAAAATATTTACAAATGTGCCAAAACACACAGTGGAGTAGAGCCATGTTCTTCAACAAATGGTGTTATAAAAACTGGATATTCTACCTGGTAAGGGAGTCCATGAACAAGAGACCCAGTGAAACCCAGAACGGAAGCCAGCTCTCAGATGGTAGCATGTGTAGTGCTGGTAGGAGCTTCCTAAGCTGCCAGAGGATAATGGTCAATGGTATTATGAGAAAGCAGAGACCACTGATATTCAATTCAGATGAAAATCCTGAACACAAGAGCTACCTCTTGTACAATTCATAACCCCAACTCCATGGACTGATCCTGTTTGGCCAGAGGAGGAAACCCAGTGGATTGGGGCAGGGAGCAAGGAAATGGGGATAACATAATAAGATTTCCTCATACAATGTATATAATTATTGATAATAATGATATGAATAATAATTTAATATTCACTCAGAGAGTGCTGATATTGGATACTTACCCTCTCGCTAAACAAAAATCAAGAAAAATGTATTAGAAAATAAACCTTAGTGTAGCTGGCAGTGGTGGCAATGCCTCTAATCCTACCATTAGGAAGTAAAGGATTCCTGTGAGTTTCAGGCCACCATGAGACTTCCTAGTGACTTTCAGGTTAGCCTGGGTGAGAACAAGACCCTACATCAAAAGAGAAAAACAGTAAAAACCATAATGTAAGTCCCAAATGTTTGTAATAATTATGTTATAAATTTAAAGGAAGCCATGGGGAAATCTCCTGAGTTTATATTCACAGGTGACATTTCCTGAATTGATTCTGGTAGCCTAAGAAATTACAGCCATAATTGACTAGTGTGATTACATGAAGTCAAAGATCTTCTGCATAGCAAAGGGAATATTCAATAATGTGAAGTGATTCTCTACAGAAAGAGAGAAAATTTTCACGGGTATTTCATCTTATAGGAGAAAAATGTAGAGTAAAATCTAAAGGACTGCAAATGTTTAGAAACAAATGAACGTTCAGTCAAATCTCCATGTAGCAAGTAGATACTGATGATCACCTGAAGAGTCCAAATTGAAAATCTTTTTATGAAAAAGAAACTGTCATCCAGACAATGCTAATTAAAACAATCTGTACATCCTACAATGCCATAGTCAGAGTGATATTATTAGCAACAAAGACTGCTGGGAAGGATATGTGGGAAATCAAATTTTAGACATGAATGAGGGAAATTTTCATCAAAATTAATGTTCTGTGGCTACCAAGGTGACTCAGCAGCGAAGGCACTTGCCTGCAAAGCCTAATGACCTGGGTTTGGTTCTCCAGCCCCCACATGGAGCCAAATGCGCAAAGTGGCACATGTGTCTGGAGTTCGTGTGCAGCAGCTGGAGGCCGTGGTATGTCCATTCTCACTGCTCTAACTCTCTTTCTCTCTGTGTCTCTCTCACACTTACTCTCTCTCCCTGCTTGCCAATAAATAATGTTTCTAACTTGCTGTGCTTGAAAATGAAAAAATGTTTAAATTAATCTTCTATGAAAAACAGCATGAGTATTTCCCCCAAAAAATTAAATGGAGAAATGCAACATATTGAAAATATAACTTTCCTATAAATAAATCCAAAGAAAACAAACTCACATATGAGAGAACCCTAGGAAAGGAATTAGGAAGAAGGGGGAGAGAGAGAGAAACAGAAGGAGAGAAGGAAGGAAGAAGAAAAAAAGGAAGGAAAGACAGGAGCTTTATTTCAGGCAGATTTAGAGAATTAGTCCAAACCTTTGCTCTCTTCCCTTTAGTATTATTCCTATTTATTTTTATCTATTACCAGTAATTAATAAATACATTCCTATTATTGTGTTTAAGAAACTGGTACATGTAACA
>PVHP010045548.1:0-13654 GCA_004024765.1 Zapus hudsonius | reverse complement strand
GCCAGGGTGATGGAGACAGACACTGAGGACACTCAAAGTGCACCAAAGCAGAAATCTAGAAGCTGCTGAGAGCTCAACACTACAGTAGACTTAAAGCACATCCACCACGGCTCAGGGAAATTTGAGGAAGAGGGGGCAGAAAGATTGTAAGAGCCACAGGGTGGAAGGGAATATCCAGAGGCATTGCCTACCCCCCAAACACAATGTCTGACTGCTGCAGAGGGAAGAGGTCCTGGCACACCTAGTTTTTCTTTCTCTTTCTTTCTATCTCTGTCTCTTTCTTTTTCTGTGTCTCACAAATAAATATAATAAAAATAAGAAAAACAAAATAAATAAGAATAGTGTGAAAGGAATTCTTAACCAAAATGAATTATTTTAAAGCTCTTAACAAATAATTTGTCATAAAACTCCAGCTTTCTCACATTCCACTCACATTTCAGGTTCTCCAGTTCATTAATTCTTTTTTTTCTTCTTAAAATATTTTTATTCATTTTCAAGCAGAGAGAGAGAGAGAGAGAGAGAGAGAGAGAGAGAGAGAGAGAGAGAGAGAGAGCGCACCAGGGCCACCACCTTGTGGGTCTGGCTTATGTGGGTCCTGGGGAATTGAACCCAGGGCTTTAGGCACTGGAGGCAAGTGCCTTAACCTCTGAGCCATCTCTCCAGTCCTCATTAATTCTTTATAAAATGTAAATTAGATAAGTCCTAAGGGGAAAAACTAAAAATGACCTAGAGATACTAGTCTAGATTTCCACATGGAGTTTAGACTCCTTTGAGTATGTTTTGTATTTCTAATAAAAAAAAATAGGTGATTTTCAGTGTATCACATAAGGAAGATCAAAAGATCTCCTTCAATGCACCATTACCTGACCACAGAGTTTCCATTCCCTCATCATACCCTTTCCACAGAAGAGAAAACTGAGACTCGCTTATCTAATCTGAATGCATAAAAGATGTAAGCTATCTGTACAAAATAATCTAAATAAGACATTATTAAACAGGGAGCAGCAAGTCAACATTTATGGAATGTTATTATCACCATACTAAAATTCTAATAGATAAAAACATCCAAAAAAAAAAAAACCACTGGTGGAGCGATGGCACACACCTTTAATCCCAGCACTTGGGAGGATGGCTATGAGTTTGAGGCCAGCCTGGGACTACAGTGAATTCCAGGTCAGCCTTTGCTAGAGCGAGACCCTACCTTGAAAAAAAAAAAGTCAAAGGACTTGAACAAATTGCATAGAAGGTAGCTCCATGGGTTAAAGCCCACTGTTCCAGGCTGGAGAGACGGCTCAGCAGTTAAGGCACTTGCCTGCAAAGCCTAATGCCCAGTGTTCTATTCTCCAGTCCTCACATAAAGCCAAATCACAGTGGTGCATGCATCTGGAGTTCCTTGGCAGTGGCTGGAGTCCATAGTGGGAACATTCTCTCTCTCAACCTCTGTCTCTGCTTGCAAGAGCTCAGTGTGCAGGCAAGCGCCTTAACCGCTGAGCCATCTCCCCAGCATCTTACCCCATCTTTTGATTGTTATCTTTTCCTCTTATTCTAGAATTACAATCAAGTCACGAAGTTGATGAGTACTAAGGACCCCCAACATTCTAAAGAGAACTGCCAACAAGCCCATGCTCACTGGCTCCAGCTACTTGCCCTCTGGTTATACTAGCAGGACATCCCATTCTTTCCCACACCACACCGACTATAAGACAGGGCATGGGACCAGGGGTCGTGGGCCTCTATGCTCAGCACTGTGGTAAGAGCCTTTTCCTCTCTTCTTGAGAGATGATGATTATGTTTCTCAAAGGGAAGGAATTGTACTCCAGGACAGTCACTCGGAAAGATTAGGAGAGCCCAAAAGAAGCAGACCAACACTGCTTGCCTTAGACAAGCAAGATGAGGAATCAAGGTAGGGGTAAGGTACATGCCAGCTATCACCCCTCTGCAGGTTTGGTGCTAAGAGATCCATTGAAACCTAGGCAAAGCTGGAAATGTTGCACTATTTAAAAACAAACAGCCGGGGGCTGGAGAGATGGCTCAGTGGTTAAAGATGCTTGTTTGCAACCTGACAGGCCTGGTTCAATTCCCCAGTGTCCACATAAAGCAAGACGGATGAAGTGGTGTGTGCAGCTTGAGTTCCTTTACACTGGCAGGAGGCCCTGGCATTCCCATATTCTCTCTCTCTGTCTCTTTTTCTTCCTTCCTTCCTTCCTTTCTTTCTTTTTTTCTTTCTTTCTTTTTTTGGTTTTTGGAGGTAGGCTCTCACTCTAGTCCAGGCTGACCTGGAATTCACTATGTAGTGTCAGGCTGGCCTCGAACTCATGGAAATTCTCCTACCTCTGCCTCCAAGTTCTGGGATTAAAGTCGTGCGCCACCACGCCTGGCTTCACTCTGTCTCTTTCTACTTATCTCTGTCTCAAATAAGTAAATAAATAAAAATATATTTTACTTATTTGAGAGAGAGAGAAAGGGAGAGAATGGGTACACCAGGGCTTCTAGCCACTGCAAATGAACCCAAGATGCATGCACCAGCTTGTGCATCTGGCTTAGGTGGGTACTGGGAAGTCAAACCAGGGTCCTTAGGCTTTGCAGGCAAGCACCTTAACAGCTGAGCCATTTCTCCAGCCCAATAAAAATGATTTAAAAAATAAAATAAAAATAAAATAAAAAATAGCATCTCCTTCCCTAAGTTCCCTCCCTCCTCCTGGACAGCCAGATTCCTACCTTGAGTCTTTTCCAGGAGAAAGAGGTAAGATTCTTAGCTGGAAAACTCCCATTCCCTCAGTCCTAAGGATGAATCCAGGGCCTGTGCTTACTAGGTAAGCACTTTACCATTGAGCTAAATTCCCAACCCCAAGAAAGGTTTTAATAATCAAGAAAGGGAGAGAGGTACCATTCTAAAATCTTAGTGTTGCAGAGCTTCCTGAAACCAACAGCTCCTACCTTATTAGCATCCAGAATGCTACCAGGAAAGCTATCCCAGAAAGGACACACAGATCACTTTTGGAGAAAACTGAAAGCCAAAAGAAATGCTTGCAGAAACGGACATTTAGGAAGCATTTTCATTTCCAAGCACATTATCATGCATTTTCAGAAAATCAGAAACAAAGAGAAAATATTCTAAAAGCTTCACAAGGAAAAACAGGCAAAATATAATGTCAGGCAGGCAAGTAGGACAGAAAACAGTGGATAGAAAGGTTTAAGTTGGGAATGGGCTGGAGGTTGCCTAGTGGTTAAAGGCGTTTGCTTGCAAAGCCTGGAGGTCCAGGTTCGATTCCCTAGTACCCACATAAATGCAGATGCACAAAGTAGTGCATGTGTCTGGAGTTTGTTTGCAGTGGCATGAAGCCCTGGTACACCAATACATTTCTCTCTCTCTCTCTCTCTCTCATAAGTAGATTAATAAAAATGTATTTTAAAGGTCCAAGTGGAGAAGGGGGAAAGGGGAAATAGAGGGAGTAGAGGGAGGAATACTCTAAAAGGCCTTATGAATAAATTCCATAGAAACCTACTTCTTCATTAGTTAATTAAAAATATATGAGAAAGATATATATATATATATATAGAGAGAGAGAGATTGGACATAAATCTCCTGCTGGGATGGAAAAAGCTTTACCCTGAAGCCATCGGTTGCTGTAAGTCAGTCCCAGAGCCAGGATGGGTCCATCACCCCCTTCTCAGGAGGTGGTCAGGGAGGCCCAGGAGGCCTGTGTTCTTGGTTCCCCACGAGAACTAGAAGGTACAACTGACCTGCTGAGAAATCCACTGGCCCTAAGCTGTAAGGCACCCCTTCCTCTTGCTCACTATCTGTCATGTGCTAGAGTTGGGAGAGAAAATTCACCCACGGTCTTAATAAGCAGTGGATATTGCAAGCCACACAGCCAATCAGCCAAGCAAGATCCACTGGTGCCATAACGGTAAATATGTGATGGGACAACCAATAGCTTCCAATCAGGTTTGAGGTCTGATCAGTGGAGGGAATTCATGCCTGACCCTGAAAACGGAATCCAAAGCCTGTGGCTTAGCCCTAGGGGGAAGCTTTCACTGTTCATTAGCTAAACGGATACGTTAAGTCCACCAACCTTCTTATATATATGCCTGTGCACACTGACTAATGCTCTTTTCAGTTTGGTTTGAGAATCTTCTTTTACAGATGGGGATGAACACTGGAGAGACCCAAGACTCATCATGGTAACAAGAAGGCAAAGTTGTCCAGTGCTTGTCACACTCACCAGGGCTCAGGGAACATAACCGGGGAGATGGCACAAGAATATGAGTCTTCTCTCACTGCTGACCAGAGAAGAACCTTCTCTATGGAGACGGTAGACACTGAAGAGACTCAAAGCTCGTCAAAGCTGATAAGAGGAGGGTGTTGAGAGCTCGGCACTGAAGGAGACATCTCTGTCACAGCCTCCAAGGCTGTGGGAACAATGTGAAGAAGGGCAGAAAGAACTCCCATGGGGTGGGGAGGAGAGCTTTGGGGTTCTGTTCTCCAGACGTGAGCTGCCTGGTGCATTCACGACCCCACAGTGCTTGGGTATTCCTCCACCAGACCTGCGCAGTCCTGAGCTCACCAATACATTGACATGGGAGGTGGAGGAGAACCAAAGGAATGAGGCGTCAAGTCAGAGGAGGATTACTGTCAAGAGGAGGGTCTCAGGGGAATGGGGGTGACGGATGAAAGATAAAGGAGGACAATGGGAACACATTCATATTACAGCATGTTAAGCTGTAGAGATGGCACAGCAGTTAAAAGCACTTGCTTGCAAGCCTGATGGCCTGGGCTCGATTCCCTAATACCCATGTAAAGCCAGATGTACAAAGCAACACATGCATCTGGAGTTTTGAGGGTTATAAGAATATAAATGTGACATCACAGAAGCAAATGTGGCACACGGCTTTATGTAAGTCCATTTTAGTCACAAAGAGGTGATGTATCTTGCAGAAGGGTGACTGGGTTGGCATCAAAGTGACCAGAAGAAAATAAAGGAATTACACTTGCCTCTGCTGAGGGTAGACAAGACAGCGGGTAGACATAAAGAATTTAGGCCAAGGACATAGCTCAATGGTAGGGTGTCTGCCTCTCATGCTCAGGGTCCTGGGCTTGGTTTCCAGCACTGCAAAAATCTAACTGACTTCCTTTTTAGTTTAATTTATTTATTAAAATAAAAAACTTTGCCAGGTATGGTGGCACACCATCATGCCAGGCTGCTTCTGCTTCCTCCTCCTCTTCTTTTTAACAAAACACTCAAAATATATTTATTTAATATATATTGCAAGGGCTCAGTAGACTTAATTTAAAAAACAAACAAAAATAACACCATAGCTGAAGATAGAATCCATACAGAAATATAGGAAAAGGACAGGCCATCTAAGAAAAAAATCAAATGATGACAGGAAGAGAGGCTGGACAGCTGGAGTCAGGGCTCCTGGCTGGAGATCTGCTTTCAGTAGTATTCTTCCAGGTACTTCCTAAAAGCTGTGGGAGCCCAGCATGGTGGCGCACACCTTTAGTCCCAGCACTCAGGAGGCAGAGGTAGGAGGATTATTGTGAGTTCGAGGCCAGGCTGAGACTACATAGTGAATTCCAGGTAAATCTGGGCTAGAGCGAGACCCTACCTTGAAAAACCAAAAAATAAAATAAAATAAATAAATAAAAAGCTATGTGGTTTTCCAGAGCTTGGCAGCATGTGTGTTCACAGGATTATGGATGTTGGGTTCTCCCCAAAGGCTCTGATTGGAGAGCTAAATGTCAAACAGGATGGACCACTTCTCCTTGAAGACATTCAGGCAGGTGACAACCTGGGTGTCCATGTCGGAGTGGTAGCAGAACTTCATTGTGGGTGCCTTGTAAGGGTGGCCACTGGGGAACTCTAGGGAGAGTAGATACCCGAGACCATCAGACACTGTGCCAGCTGCTCCATGGAGGGTCCCTATCCATTTGAAAGGGTTTCCTGATTCAGGGAAGGCAGAAATCCCTGTTACCAGACATCATGAGGGTCCTCAGCCCACAGGGCCCCAACTGGGCTCGGCTCCTTTTATGTGTGGTGGTAACAGTGGCTGGGTGGCAGTTTTGGGAGGCTATCCTGGAGACGCTAGCAGAGGGCCAGGCTTCTTTTTTTTATTAAATATTTTTATTTGCAAAGAGAGCGACAGAGAGAGAGAGAGAGAGAGAGAGAGAGAGAGAGAGAGAGAGAGAGAGAGAGAACACCAAGGCACTGCAAACAAACTTCAGATGCATGCACCACCTTGTGCATCTGGCTTTACATGGGTGCTGGGGAATTGAACCCCAGTCATTAGGCTTTGCAGGCAAGCACCTTAACTGATGAACAATCTCTCCAGAACCTGAGGTCTTTTTTTGAAAAGAAAACTGACTTTTTAAGATTCCCTCGTAATAGCTGGACTCTGAGTAATTTGCTCATGGTGGAATGCTACTATATAATAACCCTTTGTACAGCTAAGGTGCAAAAGAAAAAGAAAAAGAAAAATCTGCCCTTGGATCATCAAAAGTTGACTACAGAAAGAGAATTAATGTCATTTCTGATGTACAGCAAAGTCACTCTTTTCCCAGCTACCCCTCCCTGGCATGGGACAGCCCGAGCAGAGACAGACTTCCTTTCTTCTGCACTGCAGTGCCCTGGTAAAACCCCCATCTCCCTGCTCTGTCACCTTTTGTTAAGCTCAGCAACTGAAGTGCAGGGACAGGTCCCTATTTTCCGTTGAGCGTACCACTGTGTCTTGAAGTCAGAAAAGCCCTGGAATGAACTGCTGGTAAGTTGCCAGGAAATTTGGCATCAACTCCCACAGGAATCCTGGGAGAACAGTCCCCTGGATTTTAGAAAGCCTGATGGCTTTGGAGGTATGAGAATCATGATTTGTGTTTCCATATTAAATCAGAACAGAGAAGAAAACCACCAGCCATTCCAATTTTGAAGAAAATTTTTACAGTTGAAATCAGGCATTCAACATCAAACTTAGCCTCAAAGGAACAGAGCATGCCGAAAAGGACCTCATTATCATTTGGAATGCCCAACAAAAAATTCTGAAATACTTGGAGGTTTCAGGAAGAGGGTCACACATGAATTTAAATGGAACTTAATTTCTTCAAGAACCTCCCCCTTCATTAGGACTGACTCAAGGGAACAGAATGCTTTTCCCCCATTTCAAACATCAACAGCTTGTTAAGGTATCAACAAGCAGAATAGTGCTGGCTTTCTTCAGGGCCTCTGTCTATGGACTCAGTTGCAAAGAGCCAAAGTTGATCTGACTGAGAAATTTCCCCTTCCTCTTGGTCTTTCCTGGCAGAGAGTGCCCTCACTCTACTGAGTCCCTGTGCATTCATGCTCTATGGCTCTTTGTCCTCCTATCAAATATAATCTGGGGCTGGAGGCAGGTCTAAAATTAAGTTGGTTTATACTTGCCTTCATAGAAAACAGACTTGAGGGCTGGAGAGATGGCTCAGCAGTTAAGGCACTTGCCTCCAGTGCCTAAGGCCCCGGGTTCAATTCCCCAGTACCCACATAAACCAGATCCACAAGGTGGTGGCCCTGATGCTCGCTCTCTCTCTCTCTCTCTCTCTCTCTCTCTCTCTCTCTCTCTCTCTCTCTCTGCTAAAAAAAAAAGAAAAGAAAACAGACTTGAGTGCATTTCAAATCCTGCAGGTTTGTTTTACATAACGGATTCAGATGGTAGAATAGATTTTTGTCCAGGTATTTATCTTCTCAATTACACAAAAGGCCTAATTGTTTCAATCTCTAAATTTCCCACCCTTCTCAATCACCTGGTGAATAACTTACCTGGTTCCATTAGTCTTGGCCTGTATATAATGCAGAAGTGGGGTCTGGTACCTTTAGCTCTCAAATTCCAGACCTTCACTCTCTATGCTCAACCACTAATTCCCTAAGAAAGGTTTATCAATATTCTAGCTTATATTTTCCCAAAAATAAATCAGCGAGAGGTCTAACATGCAGAGGCACTGCTTGGTAGACAAAAAATATACTTATTTTTCACGTAATTTCAGAAAGGCTATATGGATGAGATTTTTTTTTTAGATTTTTTTTTAAAGAAGCTAAAGATAAAAGAGAAATTAGAGAAATGGAGAGGCCGGGGAATTTTAATAGCTTTAAAAAAATGTATAGTAACTAAAGACTTAGGACTTTTGCCAGACCAGTTTTTCTTACATTAGAGATTGAACTTTGGTTAAAATTGTGATCTAGGGCTGGGGAGATAGCTCAGCAGTTAAAAGTGCTTGCTTGCAAAGCCTGACAGCCTGGGTTTGATTCCCCAATACCTATATAAAGCCAGATGCACAAAGTGGTGCATGCATCTGGAGTTTGTTTTGCAGTGGCTGGAGGCCCTGGTACCCCCATACTCACCTCTCTATCTGTTTTTCTCTCTCAAATAAATTAATAAAATGTTTTTTAAAACTGTGATCTATTTGAAGGTGAAATAAGGAGGTAAGGATACTAAAAAAAAAAATGAGGTGGGTGTGGTGGCTCCCGCTGATGATCCTAGAACTATAGGAGAAAGAAGGAGGATTGGCACAAACTCAAGCCTAGCTCTGCCTACAAAGTGAGACACTCAAAAAACCAGAAAGGAAAATGGAATTGTAAGAAAACTGAAAGCTTGGGACTGGAGAGATGGATCAGCAGTTAAGGCACTTGCCTCCAGTGCCTAAGGCCTCTGGTTCAATTCCCCAGTACCCACATATGCCATACCCACAAGGTGCTGGCCCTGGTGCGCTCTCTCTCTCTCTCTCTCTCTCTCTCTCTCTCTCTCTCTCTCTCTCATCTCTCTGCTTGTAATGAATAAATAAAATATTTTTTAAAATTTCCCTCTAGGGGGATGGAGGGATAGATCAGAGGTTAAGGCACTTGCCTCCAGTGCCCAAGGCCCTGGGTTCAATTCCCCAGGACCCACATAAACCAGACCCACAAGGTGGTGGCCCTGGTGTTCTCTCTCTGCTTGAAATGAATAAATAAAATATTTTAAAAAAGAAAACTGAAAGCTTGTCTTTTATATTTTTGTAAGTACATATGTATATATTCATAAAATATACATGTACATGTATGTGTATAACATTTGCTTATATGCATATATTATATCTGCAACATTATTTGTCCTTTCCTGAAAGGGTATGGGCATATAACTGGATACTTTTGTCAGTGTGTTTAAACTGGAAATGACGGGCCAGGTGTATTCTGTGACAGCAAGCCTATGTGGCCTGCTGGGTGATGTGCTATGATCAAATCTCAGCTCACATTACAGCTCAGTAAAGAAAGGAATAAGATAAACAGACCCATGAAACTGACTTTGAAATGTAAAGAACTGGGCTGGAGAGATTGCTCAGAGGTTAAGGCACTTGCCTCCAGTGCCTAAGGCCCTGGGTTCAATTCCCCAGGACCCACATAAGCCAGCCAGACCCACAAGGTGGTGGCCCTGGTGCGTTCTCTCTCTCTCTCTCTCTCTCTCTCTCTCTCTCTCTCTCTCTCTCATCTCTGCTTGAAAATGAATAAAATAAAAAAAGAAATGAAATGTACAGAACTACTTTTGTTCCTGGACCACTTTCTAGGTAGTGTTTCAAATAGTTTCAAAACACTTGATATTAATTTTTAATTCAGTAGCCCTTGAGTTAATGCACAATTAATTAATACTAAAGTATGCAACCAAATTATGTCAAATGGAATAATTTTATGGTTTTAACAAGCATTAAAAAAATGAAAACAGCCGGGGAAGATGGCTGACTAGCAGACACGCCACACACCTCGGGAAATAAGGGCCAGGGTTTTCAGCAGGAATCCAGATCATGGACACAAGCTGCGACCACTTGCTGAATTTCAGGCACCTCCGAGCACAGGATCCATACGACTGGAAGCCACCAACGTTGACCAGCGCTTGCAGGAGGCAGTGAGTCGTCCAGGCAGGCTGTGCCAGAGTGGCTTCTGCCCGCTGGCAAGGATGTAACAAAGAAAGAAACTACAGGCCCATATCCCTGATGAACTTGAATGCAAAAATCCTAAACAAAGTCCTAGCAAACCAAATACAAACCCATATCAAGTCTGTAATTCACCCTGACCAAGTCGGCTTCATCCCAGGGATGCAGGGATAGTTCAACATACGAAAGTCAATAAATATAATTCACCATATTAACAAACTCACCAGCAAAAACCACATGGTCATCTCAATTGATGCTGAGAAGGCTTTTGACAGAATTCAATACCACTTCATGTTCAAAACCCTGGAAAGAATAGGCATAGATGGCCTATACCTCAACATGATAAAGTCAGTATACAGATCTCCTAAACCATAAATCATCCTCAATGGGGAATGCCTCAAGGAGTTCCCGCTTAACTCAGGGACAAGACAGGGATGTCCACTCTCACCACTGCTATTTAATATAGTGCTTGAAGTTCTAGCCCAAGCGATAAGACAAGAGAACAGCATAAAAGGGATACAAATCAGAGAGGAAGAAGTCAAACTATCCCTCTTTGCAGATGACATGATCTTATATATATCAGACCCAAAGAACAGTATTAGTAAACTCTTGAAGGTGATCAATGCTTTCAACAGAGTTGCAGGATACAAAATTAACACACAAAAACCAGTAGCCTTTCTATATACAGAAGACAAACATGAGGAAAAAGACATCAGAGAAACTGTCCCATTCTCTATATCCTCAAATAAAATAAAATACCTGGGAATATCACTAACCAAGGTAGTGAAAGACTTATATAAGGAAAATATTGAAACACTCAAAAGGGAAATAGAGGAGGATGTGACCAGATGGAAAGACATTCCATGCTCATGGTTAGGGAGAATCAATATAGTAAAAATGGCAATCCTGCCAAAAGCAATCTACAGATTCAATGCAATGCCAATAAAAATCACAACCTCCTTCTTCACAGACACTGAAAAAATAATCTCAAAATTTATCTGGAAGGGTAAGAGACCTCGAATAGCTAAAACTATTCTGAGCAGGAAAAATTACGCAGAAGGTATCACGATACCTGACTTTAAAACATACTACAAAGCCATAGTAACTAAAACAGCATGGTATTGGCAGAAAAACAGACAGTCTGACCAGTGGAATAGCCTCGAAGACCCAGCCTTTAATGCAAATAACTTCAGCTTCTTAGTCTTATACAAGGGTGCCAACAATGTATGCTGGGCAAAAGATAGCATCTTCAACAAATGGTGCTGAACAAACTGGATAAACACATGTAAAAAAATGAAATTAGATCCACTCCTCTCACCATGCACACAGATCAAATCCAAATGGATCAAAGACCTCAACATCAAGCCTGTAACCCTGAATACCCTGAAAGAAAAAGTAGGAGGAACCTTACATGAGATAGGAGTAGGGAACAACTTCCTGAGCAAATCTCCAGTAGCCCAGGAAGTGCAACAGTCACTTAACCAATGGGACCTGATCAGGCTCAAAAGCTTCTCTACAGACAAAAACACCGTTCTCAAAGTCAATAGACCCCCTTCAAATTGGGAGATGATTTTCACCAGCTACAACACAGACAGAGGCCTGATTTCCAGAACCTACAGAGAACTCAAAAAATTAATAGCAAAAACCCAAATTGCCCCCTCACAAAATGGGGCACTGATCTCAACAGAGAATTCACAGAGGAGGAAACACAAATGGCCTTTTCTCACCTGAGAAAATGCTCAGCATCCCTAAGCATCAGGGAAATGCAAATCAAAACCACAATGAGATACTTCCTTACCCCGGTCAGAATGGCAATAATAAAGAACACCAACAACAATGGTTGCTGGCGAGGATGCGGGGAAAAAGGAACCGTCATTCACTGCTGGTGGGATTGCAAACTTGTTCAACCACTATGGAAAGCAGTGTGGAGACTCCTGAACACAACAGACATAGAACTACCAATGGACCTAGCTATCCCTCTACTAGGCATCTACCCACAAGATGTCACATCACGACACAGAAACATTTGTACAACTATATTTATAGCATCTCAATTCATATTAGCCAAGTATTGGAATCAACCCAAATGCCCATCCATGGAGGAATGGACAGAGAAACTGTGGTATATTTACACGATGGAATTTTACTCAGCTGAAAGGAAAAATCATATATCGAAATTTAGGAAAAATGGTCTGACTTTGAGCAGATCTTACTAAGCGATCACTCAAAAGAACAAAGAATAGAATGCCACATATTCTCCCTTATATGTGGTCCTTAACCAGGATAACCGTTTTCTATATGCAGACTAGTAGAAAGAAGTGAGACGTTATGAATGAGGGGAAAGGGATGGGGGTAGGGGAATGGCATAAGCATGAGGATAAACCATATTAGGTTCAAAACTATAAAATCCTTATAAGCATACTGTAACCTATTGAGAAAGTAGTGAGCATCATCTGGCAAGAGGGGCCATGAGTGGTAGGGGAGAGAGTCTAAGCCTGTGAATAATTAGAGCAGCCGGACAACCCCTGGTTCCAACCACTGGTTCCTCCCCTCACTGAGCTGTTGACCAAAGTGACTCATGAGATTCCAACAACAAGACAGAATTCTGTCAAAGCTCTTGAGTGCTTTCCCCAGGCCTGAGGCAAAACCCTGTTGCTGAAGAAACCACAGAATGCCATCGACCAGCATCGAGAGACCCTGCAATGTCCGGAATGGTATCCAGCCCCCATAAGGCAGGTAGTGTAGTGCTAGAAGGCACTGTACAGGCTGCTGGGGGAAAATGATCAACAACAGCCGAAGTAAATAGAGACCACTGACACGAAACACAATCTGGGGTCATGAGTAGGCTGACCACACCCCCTACAGGGAGAGAACAGCAATCCAAGAAAGGAGCTCTTGTGCAACGGAGGAGCCTGGGCCTGGGGGAGTCAATCAACAGCTTTCAAATTCAGCCAATTTTCCACTTAGTGAGGGAGACCCCTTGTCTGGAACTTGGGATTCTGGGCGATAGGCACCAGATCCTGTACTCTTGGGCTCCCAAGACAAGATGCACTATGGGGGCGATTGATGGGGAGGCTACTAAAAATAGAATCTAGGTAATCTAGAATTGTATATATTTGTTAACCTACACTGATCTCACTCTCCAATGGAGATTGTGTTTGTATTTTTCAGGATGCAGTGAGAGAGCTGGGGCCCATCTAACCCTACCAACCTACCGTAGGCCGATACCTGAGATTCTGGCAAGAGAGGAGCCACCACAGTCATACCATGGAGGATCCATATGGAACCCCACAGAGAATGACGGGAGGAACAAGGGACCCACAACCACAGACATTCAATCTACACAGGATAAGCCAGTGAGACAGAAACCAATGATCTTCGACACAAAGACCCCAAAACTCGTAACCTTAAAGCAGCCTTAATACTCATCCACCACAACTCAGGGACCTATGCTGAAGAGGGGGCCCAAAGATTGTAAGAGCTGTGGTGGGGGAGACTATCCAGAAGCATGGCACCCTTCAGTATCAACACACTTGGGCCAGGAGGACCGGGTTGAGTACTAGGCTATCCAGGGTCCCCTGCCACAAAGACTGATCCAAACGGCCCATGGAGGAGGATATCCAGCTGATTGGGGATGGGGAGGGAGGAATTGGGGAATTGGGGATAACAACTCATTGTTTGCCCACTGAATAATGTAACTCATTATGGACAATAAATATATATTTA
>PVHP010045547.1:0-13662 GCA_004024765.1 Zapus hudsonius | reverse complement strand
ATAAGAAATCTAGTTTTTGGTGGTTGGAACTTATAGAATTTAGTAATAAAGTCAGAGATAGGCTCAAGACTCACAAGCAATACAAAACCCTGGGAGGAAAGTATTGCCTTTAAGCTGTACTTATTCATATTCTCTCTTGACATTGCAGTATATTCATATGAATAAAACATTGCTTAACACTCTGAGAAGTCAAATGCAACAGACTACCTCAGCACCTAGCAAATGGCAGACTAACAACATATATTTACTTTATAGTCATAGGTAGGCTTTTCATTTTTCATAAAAATGAACATTATTTAATAACAAAATATATATTCATGCAAAGTTAAAGCTAGAAGTTACATGCATAGTGAAGGAAAATTCTTTTTCTTTAAAACATCTCTTAAACATATTCATTTACACCTTAAAACAAAAAATTTGACAAAACTATTTTGAAATTTTGGAGGCAGAAAGATTGTAAGAGCCCTGGTGGGAGAGATTACCCAGAGACATTAGCCCCCACAGCTACAGTTCATAAAGGGGGGACCAACCTTGTTGCCTCCTGTTTTATCCATAACTCCTTGCCACATGGATTGATCCAGTGGACGATACACAGTGGATTGGGGACAAGGGGGAGGAAAAAGGGAATATAAGCACAATATTTAATCAATCAATGTCTCTAATTTTGGGCAATAAAGATAATTTTTTAAAATCCTTATTATAGGTTATCATACAAGACAACTACCAAAACTCAGACAGACCTCCAGTTTCATAAATGACTGACTCAACATCAGTGTGGTAGTCAGCCACATGCTACTGGAATGAATCTCCATAAACAAGTATATGGGACAAAGGGATTTTTTGAAGTTACAAATCCAGAGGAAATTCCATAATGATGAAAGAGGCTGGCCTCTTTTAACAAGGCCAAGCAGAGAAAGAAAAAGACCATCATGAGAAAATCAAGCAAGCACACTCAAACTGACAAATACAGCAAGGAACTCCAGGCTTGAGTTCAGATTTGTCTTTGTATACTACGCATAGCTAGAATTCTAGACCCACCCCAGATATACCTTAGAGCTGAACGCTAGGATCCATCTAAGATGACACCCCCTCCAGCCAGGCAGCTGGAGAAAAATTTTAATAAACTCTTGAATCTACTGGGAGATATCCACTTAAACTATCACAATTGGTCTTTCACAAATACAAAAATTACAACTCCCCTAAGTAAAAGTCTATTCTAATTTAAACTCCTAGTTTTATTAAATGAGCATAAATATATGGAAAATGTTAATTACAAAAGGTACTCTGTGGGCCATAAAGTAACCTGTGAGAAATAATTGACATAAAACTAAAGTACTTACTATAACTAAGTAAATTTGCTGTGCTCTCTAGGCGGACAGTATTGCTCAGTGTGTCCTCTGAGGCTGGATTATGACTTTGCTCACACTGCCTTCGGTCATTGCCTTCTCCTGTTTTAGGCTTTCTAACACCACTGTTCTTCCTTATGCTACTGTTCCTATTTTTGTAACTAGCCAATCGTGGCCTCCAGTATGTGGTATTCCTGAGTGAGCTGCTTTAATTCCCTCCATTGTTGCTGCTACTTCCATTTGTTGATGCCAAAGAATAATTAAAAATGAGCCTTCCTGGCTATCAACTCCAAGCCTGTGCCTTCCTCTTAAACTACTTGCTCCTCTATCCTCCCCCTCCTTTTTTCTCCCCTCCTCTCTCTCAACTTCACCCTCAATAGTCCACATAGTTGATTCTTCAGAAATGCCTTTTTCATCAGGAATTGGAAGCAAGAATCCTGGTGATGATAGTTGCTCCAGCTTAGATTTTCTTTCCCCTTCTATAATGTCTGTAGGTTTCATCTTCTATCTCTCTTTTACTAAAGAAATGTGACTTATTGCCTGTTACTGTAGCTTCAAATCAGAATGGAATATTTTTCCTTGCAAGCTGAGTTTGAAGGGCTAAGCTCTCTTGTTTAGCATGTCTTGTTCGCTTTATCCCAGTTCTCCACATTCTTTTGAAAACTTCCACAGTTCCTCATGATTCCTTCCATATCTATAAATCTTGTTTGTTTTTTTTCTCCTAGAATAGATTTACTTGCAGCCTCAACATGTATTTTTATTTTCCTCCGGTAGATGCCTGCTGTCTTGAAGCAACCACTCTCGCCACTTCAAGCTTCTCTCATATGCTGGTTCAGCCTCCCCAGAGTCACAACTGAATTTCCTTTCCCTTGTTCTCCAGCTTTGTTAGCTAGTGTCTCAGGCTCATTAGTGCACTGAGATATGCAATTTTGTAATAAAGTTAGAAAACCTGAAATCTGGAACAATAAGAAATCTCTTTATCAGTTCTCTGGGACAATTTAGGATAAATAAAACCCAGACAATTGTCCTTTATTCATACAAAATGTCTTTGTGAAGATCATTGTGTTTAGACACTATGCAAAACTTGGGGAATGAGCTCTGTGTAAGGATGAGCAGGACAGCTTATAGTATGTATTCACCACAACTCTACCACATATTGTTTTAATTTGCAAAGGCCATGAAAGCAGGCTCAGAATGCTGAAGTGGTTTACCCATGATCAGACATCATTAGTGTGTGAAAGTCCAGCTGTGAGACCCTGTCCTTGGGGCTTTCTGAATACTCTGGCAGCTAAAAAGGCCCACATAAACACACTGTGTGATAAGGAATAGTAATTATTCCTCAGCTCTTTCACAATCTTTACCAAGTTCATGTAAGCTTTTCTCTTTTACTGTAGTGTGTTCTCCCCCTTGTTACCTACATTCTCAGGGAAGCTATGCATTCAGAAAGGCACCTCAAGTTCACTGAGGGTGATTGCTAAGGTGGGACTGCAAATGATATTTGTCTGCCACTCAAAGTCCAGTGAACAGGTAGGGGACATACTTTGTATCTATTCAGAAACAAACGCAGCTGGTCTCTTCCCAGCTAGCCTGGAGATCACATGCCAACATGGCTCCAGCTGAGACAGTCACAACAGTTTCATCACCTTTGCTGCTAAATAAGCCTTAGCAGCTAGCTCTGAAGTGAGTGGCCACCCTCATAGCATGATTCATGCTCTGGTTTTGGAGGAAAGGATACCCTTTCCTTGTTATTGTATCTCATCTTGCCTCTCTGAGGACCAGGTTTTTGCTGACCCCAGTTCATACCTTTCAAGTATCAGCACCCTTTTCCTGCTAAGTCTATTCCTTCTTCTACCTATGCAATGTCTCTACTGGCTTCCCCAAGGACCTACTTCTCAGCCTCTGTCTGTCTTTCACAAAAGCGTCTGGAGTCCACCTTAAGCCACTACCCTAAGATAGAAGGCATTCTCTGAACAACTGGAGCCCCTAAATATCCTGAGAATCTCTTGAGCCACTCTGCATGGCTATGATGGAACTGTGAAGACTGAGAGAAAGATGGAAAGTGCCCAGGACTCAGAGCAGAGCTACAGGCTTATAGGTGCCCTTTGTCTCCCAATTTGTTTTTTTGTTGCTGGGTACTGTGGTATTAAGGAAAACCACTTTTGTACAAGTGGCATGCAGGATATCATGTGACATGGCAGGGCAAGGGAGAGCGTGCTTGTGACAAGAAGTAGGTTAGAGAGAAAGGAAGGGAAGTCTCTGGATGTTTGCATGGACCAGCCATGTTACTTCTGGTAATGTGTCATCCACTTCAGTTCTTCCCTCCAGGAAGCCTGAATCCTTTAAAGCTGATTCCTGCAGATGTGCATACATGGTACAGTGAGCCACATTTAACTGAAATAACCTTGGCAATGAAATAGCCAGCTTTTCCAAGGAAGGGCTTACCAGTAACTCTACAGCTGAATATACTACAGACCTAGTTTCTCCAAAAAGAGTTGCTAAATGTTGTTTCTTACTTGACCACCATATTGTAAGCATCGGAACACTACATAAATGAGGTTAACAATGTTCTCACTTTCAGGGACTTAATGATTTTGTGAACAAAACAGAGGAAAAGCATGGACATGTATCTACAAAGTGAGAAAAGACATGATTGAAAGCAGGGAGTTTTTTCTAAATAGATAATTGTGCTAGTTTTCTCTTTGCTGTGACAGGACATAATCTATACAACCTAAGGCAAAGAAGAATTCATTTGTGCTCACAGTTTCAGAGACTTCAACCCATCATGAAGGGATGATAGAGAAACCCACATCACATCAGGCAGGAAGAAGAAGAAAAAAATACCTGCACTTACTGGCTCCATGCCCCCACCCACCCTGAACCCAACACAGACCCTTTTGTTCCATTCAGGGCATCACTACTGTGGATGACACATCCCCAACTCAGGGCTGCAATTTATTTTAAACAATTACTTAATGATGGTTTCTATGCAGTAATAGGGAAACATTTTCCTAGCCTGATGATCTCTGCCCAAGGATCAAATCATGTGCCTAAAATAGTTGGTATCATGTCTTTTGTTGTTCTGTTGTTTCTAGAGTTTAACAATTATCACTAAAAGAATATCAAAGTAAAACTAAGAGACTAGGAAGGTAACTCAGATAGTAAAGAGCTTGCCTCCCAATAATATGGACCTGCCTGAGTTGGGATCCTTGGCACACACATACAAGCAGAATATACCTGTAAACCCAGTACTGAGAAGGCAGAAACAGGGGATTCCCAGGACTTGCTGGCCAGCTTTATATATAAGCTCTAGCTTATAGACATTGTCTCAGAAAATAAGTTGGAATGGGGCTGGAGAGATGGCTCAGTGTTTAAGGCACTTGCCTCCAGTGCCTAAGGCCCCGGGTTCAATTCCCCCAGGTCCCACATGGGCCAGACCCACAGGGTGGTGGCCCGGGTGCATTCTCTCTCTCTCTCTCTCTCTCTCTCTCTCTCTCTCTCTCTCTCTCTCTCTCTCTCTCTCTCTCTCTCCTTGAAAATGAATAAATAAAATATTTTCAAAAAAAAGAAAATAAGTTGGAATGCACCTGACCTTAACATCCATGTATATCACAAAAATATATGTGCAGCAATAAAGTACATACTAAATATACTAAACATTATGAAATTTATGAAATCATGTTTTTCAAAATAAAAATTTAAATATTAAGTGAATATAGAAAGTATTGACCTATAAAGTACCAACTCTTTGTGGGCCAAAGGTTACTACCTGAAACACAAATCATCATCTGAAAACTGGTATCTGGTGGTCATTTGCCAAATCCTTTTTAATATGACTTCCTTGATCAAAATAATAGCTCATCCCAATCACCAAGAGCTAATGAACAAATATGTAGGGGCAATAGAAAGGTTTAGCTTTTAAAGACAGAACCATTTTTGCCTCTAAAATATAGGTTGAATGAGTAAGAACAAAAGTGAGACATGACATAAACTGTTAATCACCTCTAACTATATATTGGGACCAATTCTTATTTCTGACAAGATCAGATCAGCCCCAGGGCGGATGGAGTCATTGGCCTTCATAGAACAACTAAATAACACTCCAGGCTTTTTTGAGTTCCACACCATTTTAGAAATTGACCTGAGGTAAACTTCCTAGGAAATAGTATTTTCCTCACAGGAGCTGAGATTTCTGAGTCCATTACTACAATTTTTGTCAATTCTTTCCCCATCTTGTTACAGACTGGCTGAGTTTTCAGCTTTCTTTAACCCTACCTAAATTTAGCTACCAGGACAGCACAAACACCCTGAAATGCATACTTTTGTTAGGGAGAATAAAGTTTAAGCTTATAAACTCACTCATGCAAAATGTTATTCTTCATCTTCACACAGTAATGAACCAAACTTACAGACCTCTAGGATACCTTTAACAATTCAGGGGAAGGCCAATAAAATAAGAAAAAATAGCCCACTGTCCACCATGGGGCCGCTGAGACACTGCAGAGGAAGAGCAACAGAGTACTGTTCTCACTCCTACTTTGACAACCAGCTCCAGGGATATGGTGATAGACAATGTGGCTAATCAAACCACATCAAAGCAGAAACCCAGGGGCCATGGAGAACTCTACAAAATCAGACTGCTAACAGGCATGCTTTGGCTGAGAGGACATTACAAAAAAGTGAGCAGAATTATTTCAAAAGCCACTAAGTAGGTAAGAATACCCTGAGTCACGGTCATCCCACAGAGAATGACTGAGGCCTTCGTGACCCCACAGTGAATACCAACAACCCCACTCACAAGGGCCCTCGAGGAAAGGGAAGCAGGTGCAAGGGGATAGAGAGCTTAACCTTCTATAAAAATAAGGGCTAGAGAGATTCTCAGTGGTTAAAGAGACTTCTTTGCAAAGCCTGGGTTCAATTCCCTAGTAACCACATAAAACCAGATGCACAAAGCACAAGTGTTGCATGTATCTGGAGTTCCTTTGCAGTGGCAAGAGTCCCTGGTGTCCCCATTCTCTCTCTCTCTCTCTCTCTCTCTCTCTCTCTCTCTCTCTCTCTCTCTCTCTCTCTCTCTCTCTCAAATAAACAAACAAAATATTTAATAAAAATAAATAACTTGATGAAAGGCATTCACTGTGACAAAGTATAGATTTTTTCTTTGTTCTTTTTTATTAATAAGTAGAATCTCGGTATATACATTCTTTGTTGGTACAACCATTTCCCTCCTCTCTGACCCCATTCCACTGAGGGCCCTCAGTGGGATTGCTGGAATGTTCCATGGTATAGAGAACTGTAAGTTGTGCTAGCAGCAGGTTTTTGGGGGATGGGTAATATCTCTGGATCCCCACACACACCTGGGCTCTTACAATCTTTCCATCCCCTCTTCTGCAAAGCTCTAGGAGTGAAAATAGATGAGTTTTTAGGTCTGCTTTAGTGTTGAGGTTTTAAGAGTGTCTGGGTTTCTACTTCAGTATGATTGAGTATCCCTGGTATCTTTCTCCATTACCCATGCACAGGTTGTCAGACTTGCTATGGAAGCAGCACTCTTACTCATCCATTTTCTCTGTGATTTCTCCTGGTCCCTAGATGACGTGTTAGGGGTGGTTCATCTCCTGCTTGGGAGTCTGCTTTCAATTCAGGTCTTGTTGGTAGAATTGGGTTTTCCACAATTCTTACTGCCTTCTAAGAAATACAAAAAGATTCTCCAACAGAGAGTGAGATCATCATAGGTTAAATAGGACAAATGTTAATTTGAAGAGATTATAATGGTTTGTAGCCTCTTTAGACCCATGATTTGTGTGTAGTATCTTATCTTCATAGGAATTTGGTTTGAATCCCAGTTATAGTTAAGGAACTGAATGCTGATCATTAAGCTCCTTGCCAATGAGCTGATCTTTTAGCCAATCAGAGAGCCATTTTTTAGTCACCTAGGTTAAGTGCCACTATTGCACAGGTATGTACATCTTGTTAAACTGGTTGCTGTGATATAGCAGTTTCCTCTGCTTTCTTCCAACATCTTTGGCCAGTTTCCCCTGACAGCACATGTAGCACATTCCTGTAATATGTGGGCTAACCATCAGGGAACTGGCTGCCTTCCAGATTCCATCCAGATCTCTCAGTGTGGTGTCTTCAGCAAGTGTCTTTCAATTCTGGCAGGTAATCCAGTGCTGTGACAGAAGCCTGTCTTATTTGGAGGCCCCATAGATCTCTCTGCTCAACAGCTTAAAGTGGAAAATAACCTATATCTGGTACAGGGAGTTACAAGTCCGAGCTAATTGTATTAGGGTAAAGCTTCAACCACCCCCTTCACAGCCTTTCTTACCTGATGATACACCAATATTCCTCTCGAAGGTAATATAATTTAGCTTCCTGTCCAACAGTAAAGATTTTATGGTATCAATTCATTTTGGGCTTAGTTTTTTGTATATTTCCTCCTTCTGTTCACTCCCCCAAATCCCTTCTATTATTTCTGTGTCACAATTTGCATGTCAGGTTTGCTTACTTTTCAAGCTTAACCTGATTAGGAACCACAGATAAGGGAGAATAAGGGAGGTATTTGTCTCTCTGTGCTTGTATAAGTTTGCTGAGTATGATCTGTTCCAAGTACTTCCAATTACCTGCAAATTTCATGATGCCATCTTTTTCTTACTGGTGAGTAGCATTCCACTGTGTATATGTATTACAACTTTGAGAGCCATTCATCCATCAATAGGCATCTGGATTGATTCCAATTCTTAGCTATTGTGAACTGAGCAGCCATAAACAGGGTTGAGCAAATGTCTCTGTATTGGAAAGAGGAGCCTTGAGGGGAGATGTCCAACAGATGAATAGTTGGGCCAGTTGGAAGCTCAATTTTCATCTTTATCAGGAGCCACCACACTGATTTCCATAGTGGTTGTACTAGTTTGCACTCCCAGCAGTGAATGAGGGTTTCTTTCTTGAGACACCCTCATCGACATCTATTGTTGTTAGATTTTTTTAATGATTGCCATTCTAGCTCAATTAAGGAAGAATCTCAGAGTTGGTTGAATTGTATTTCCCTGAGGATTAATGATGTTGAATATTTTCTCAAGTGAGAATTAGACATCTGAATTTTCTCCCTTATAAATTTATTTATTTCAATGTGCCATTTCTTGAGTGGATTCTTTGATTTTTTATTACTTAATTTTTTGAGTGTTTTGTAGTTCTAGATATTAGACCTCTGCCCATGGTGTAGCTGGCAAAAATTTTCTCCCAATCTGGTAGTGGTCTGTTGGCTTTGTCTATCGTATATTGGTCTGTACAGAATCTTTTTAACTTGATGAGATCCCATTGATTAATTTTTGAAGTTCCTGGGCTATTAGGGTTATAAGAACAGATATTTTGAAATAGACACATCCTTCAAGAATACTGCAAATTTCATTTGAAGGTAAGCTGAGTTCACCCAAGGAAATACATAGTTATTTCAGGTGCATGAGTAAGGAAGGCTGGCTATTAAAAATAATTCTCCCACAATGGTACAAATGGTGATTTTTTAATTTTATTTTACCCCTACATTTTAAAATTATAAGACACTTCAAAAAACCAGATGTGGTGTATCCATGGAGATATCTGGGGAGAACACCATAAGCACACATGATGCAGCTTAAGAAATCTTGAAGAAATGTGTCTGAGGAAAGGAATGTTTCTTGAAGTTTAATTCATCCCCGTAACTGAAGAGGATCACGACATCCTCACTTATATAAGAGGAGGCCCCTCTTAGAGCTTGCTTTATAATAGTTCGCTTTCAGCCACCACATCTGATATTGGAGCAAAATCTTTTTAGGATCTGAAGAAATTTGTTAAGAACTTATTTGTTTTCAAATCAAAACCATATCCTGGTTTGTGTGATGGTTAATGCCAGTAAATTAGTCCATCTTATAAGGGGTTGGAAATGAGTTTTGTTACATTATCATCCTTAGATGTACTGCAAATTATGTTTTTACTTCTTTTATTGTTACATGTAAATAGCTTGATGCATTTGAATTTCTTTTCTTTTTGCCAAATGTAGACAAAAATGTGTGATTCTCCTGCCATCTCTGGTCTGTTTATTTGCTATATGCTATAAATTCAGTATTTGTTTTCCATAGCCATCTTTTTATTGAAGCCCCAAATTTCATTTTAACTTAAAAATTTTTGCTGTGCTGTAACTCAAAAGAAAAAGTAAATTTAAACAAAAGAGCATTATTATCCTAATAACTGTTAGAAATAGGCCCTTAAAAAAAAGCCTCAGGGGGCTGGAGAGATGGCTCAGCGGTTGAGGCACTTGCCTCCAGTGCCTAAGGCCCCAGGTTCAATTCCCCAGGTCCCACATAAGCCAGACCCACAAGGTGGTGGCCCTGGTGCTCTCTCTCTCTCTCTCTCTCTCTCTCTCTCTCTCTCTCTCTCTCTCTCTCTTTGTATCTGTCTGCTTAAAAAATGAATAAATAAAATATTTAAAAAAACTCAGAAAAGTAATTTGGTGGGCATACTAGATCAGTCCATGGGATAAGGGTTTATGAATTGCACAAGAGGTAGTCAGTGTTTTTGTACTCCTTGTGTGTTGTGGCTGAGGGGTGCAATGACTCTGGATATTGTCCCCCACTGTTGTTCTTACAATCTTTCTGCCCCATCTTCCTCTCAGTTCCATGAGTTGTGGTGGGTGAGTTTAAGTCTGCTTTATTGTTGAGGTCTTAAGTGTCCCTGGACACTTTGGATTGTGCTTTGGATTGTGTTGGTTATTGTTGGTGTTTGTTTTCCTTGTCTGTTCATGGGTTACCTGACTTGATGTGATGGTAGGTCTCTTGTTTATCTCACCACTTTTTCATAGGTTTCAATTTGGCCCTATAAGATAGGTTGGAGGTGGTTCATCTCCTGACTAGATGTCAGCCATCATCCCATGTCTTGTTGGTAGAATTTGGATGTCTACAGTCTTGATGTCTTCTGAAAAATACAAACAGAATCTCCATCAGAGAGTGAGATGTGTATAGGTAAAATAAGACAAACATTGCTAATTTGGTCAGATTCTAATGGGTGTATCCTCTCTGGTAGTTCTCTGGTAGTGGGAATTTACCCTTGAAGCTCGGGTTCTTGGTCTCCATAAGATTTTGCCATGGATCCCAGTTCCAGTCAAGGGTTCCTTGCCACTGAGCAGATCTCTTAGCCAATCAGTAAGTTGTTAATTACCCACCTAGGTTTAGCACCACTATTGCACAGATAAGCACTACTTGACTGGCTGGTCTCTTCATTATGACATTGTATTCTGTATTCTTGTGTGAATAGTCTGTATTGTATATCAGTGGCCTCTGTTTTCTACAAGTATCATTGACCAATTTCCCCTGGCTGCTTATGTAATGCTTTCCAGCACTACACATGCTACAATCTGGGAGTGGGTTACCCTTCTGGATCCTTCAGGGTCTTCCAGTTTTGTGTATCTTCAGCAATAGGGTCCTACCTTTGGCTTGGGGTGGTCACTCAAGGGCTTTGATAAAAGCCTGTCCTGTTTTGGGGACCTTGTAGTGTCTCTTCAATCACCAGCTCAATGTGAGCAGTAACAATGGCTGGGACAGGGAGTTGTAGGCCTGAGCAAGTTTTCTTGGGGTTAGGCTTCCCCCTGTTATATTCATTGCCCCTCTTAACAGGCGATGCCCACAGCTTCCTCAGGAGCTTTCTTTATGAAAGTAAGGATTTTATAGTATTGATTCACTGTTGGTTTAGTTTATTGTACAAATAAGTTCTCCCATCCCCCCCCCAATTCCTTGCAGACCCTTTGACAGTCTCTCAATTCATCTGTCAGGTTTGCTTAGAGTTTAAGCTTAACCTGGTGAGCAACCGCATATGAGGGAGAATATGCAGTGTTTGTCTCTCTGTTCTTGTATGAGTTCACTAAATATGATCTGCTCCAAGTCTTTTCAATAAATTTTCTTATGTCATTGTTCCTATCAGCTGAGTAGAATTCCATTGTGTAAATATACCACAACTTTGATATTCATTGGTCCAGTGATGGGCATTTGGGTTGTTTCCAATTCTTAGCTATTAGGAATTGAGTTGCTATTAATATGGTTGAGCAGATGTTTCTGCTCTGACATGTGAAATCTTGGGAGTAGATACCCAATAGAGGGATAGCTGGGTCTGCTGGTAGCTCTATATCCATCCTATTCAGGAGACTCCACACTGCTCTCCATAGTGGTTGTACAAGTTTGCATTCCCACCAGTAGTGAATGAGGGTTCCTTCCCCACCCCACCCCCGCATTCTCACCAGGATCTATTATTAGTGGATTTTTAATGATTGCTGTTCTGGCTGGAGTAAGGTAGAATCTCATTTTTGTTTTGATTTGTATTTACCTGATGATTAAGGATGTTGAACACTTCCTTAAATGAGAATTAGCCATTTGTGTTTCCTCCTCTGTGAATTCTCTGTTGAGATCAATGCCCCATTTTGTGAGAGGTCTGTTTGATTTTTAATTATTTAGTTTTTAAGTAACAAGAAAATTTAGACTCTCAAAAATGTTTCATTTTCATAGGCTTAAGAAAACATATTAGTCATGGACAGGGACAGAGAAACAATTAAAAAATACTATCAACAGAGCAGATGGGAAGATAGCATATCTCTTGAAATTTAGCTGATACAAATACACATAACCAATAAAAATGAATTCAAGTATTTAAAAGAACTAGTAGTAAGTAGATGGTGAATTTAAAACTTAAAAAAATCTTTTAAAAACTATGTAAAATCATAGATATGATAATTCTAGATATAAAATTTTAGTATTTGAAGTGAAAACCTTACTGGATAAACTCAATAAGATATCATACACAAGTGAGAAAAGATGATAAATGTACTTAATGGCAGAACAACAGTCTAAGTGAATTATCATCACTGAGAAAGACACAGACATGACAATGGAAAAATCGAATACAAAGGTACCTGTACCTGTACAGGCTAGAATAAGTCAGTTTACTACCTGTACTTGTCCTCATTCATCGCCTAACAACAGTTCAACAAACTGTGTCTTTGACCAGAACATGATGATAGATCAAAACTATAGGATCAGAGACAGTAAAGCCAAATTTAATTTGTAGCTTCCTAATTTTTAGTCACAGAGTTCCTCAAAACATTTTTCTATAACTGAAAACAATTTCAGTTTGGGATTATCTTCAATAATCTTTAATTTCATAGGATTTAACATGAGTGACTATTTTGGCAATCATATTTTTTAAAAAAAATATTACTATTCTCCCTCAAAACAATCAAGGTATTGTTTTACTATTTCATTTTAATAAAAGTAATAAGAAGGAAATAATCAGAGATATTGCCAAATTTGTAGAGCACTCCCCATACCATTTATATTAATTTATATAGTGTTCAATAGTGTCAATCCTTTTATGCAATGGGTTTCAAGCCTATCTTGTGTGTTAGTCCCTATCTTTCCTAATTTTAGCTTACACAGAAGATATGCCATGAATTTCTTTTCCCTGCCAGGCTTCACTGAATTGTGGCAAAGTATCTCTATGGTGCCAATATAGGTTTTCAGTCTATTCTTCTTTCAAACTAATTTAACCAACAGGAATATAGCCAAATGGTTAAAACTCAAACACAGCCCTGTTCACTAGAGAAACTAAAAACAAACCTTTCAATCTCACCAGTTCACACTTCACTGGTCTATGGGAGCTGTGGAATTAACACAGAGAGAGCACAGCTTTCATGCTCATCTGCCACAAGAACAATGGGAATCCCTTTAGTAAAACCCCATTAGCAAAATCAAGGAGAGCAGAATTGTTTAAAGGAAACTATAATTTAATCAACCTCAGAGGAATATACCTAATGAAATAATCCTTAAGTCTACGTGAGAGACATAAAAAGTAAAGAGGAATAGAAGCAATGTTTCATCTTTTCAGTGCCCATTTTCTTTTTTTTAGTTTGAAATTTCAGTTTGCACACTTGCTGATCCCCTCAATGAATAATGTTCAAATTAAAAATTGGAAGTACAAAAGGATATCAAGATATATTATATTGAAGGGAAACAATTCATTAGACTTTATTAAAAACTGACTAGTTTTATTGTCAAAATACTTACTCTCTATATGGCTATAAATAATGATTTTATAAGTTCTAAGGTATTGGGCATAGAGTAGGGGATCTTCACAAGTGGATTTCATATTGGATCTGGATTATGATTTAGTCACTTTTTTATTGGATTTACATATCTGAAAATTAGGGCTTAAAAAGAATGCTCACAATCACATGCCATCTACCTTGGGATCCAACTTGAATAACAAAATAACATCCAATGCTTTTTCATTTTATTTTGTCATATTTTTT